>APFE030960174.1:0-29876 GCA_000404065.3 Pinus taeda
TCTACCCCTCCTGTAAATGTTACAATGAATATTGAGTCATGTAAATTATATGGAAATACAAATTATAACTGATTTGGAGGAATGGACACGGTTTCAAATATTGAAGAGAAGAGATTGTTTACTATTTGATTAACCCGGGACACCTCATTTATTCATTCTAGTACATATTCCATAATTAAATTAAATGTTTTTCACAACAAATTGGGAGGTTGAGTATGGGTCACCTAAGTAAAGGATGAACCCCATTCCACCTTTATTGTTGAGGGACATGTTACTAAAGTCCACGGGAAATAGAGAAGGAAGAACGGGTGGGCAGCAAAAAAGATATGATGAAGGAAGAACGAGACACAAACACTCAAGAACTTGAGCATACGAAGGTATCATGTGGTGTGAGACACATAGAAAATCAAAACACGGAAAGAGAAATGAATGCAGGAGCTCGTAGAGGAGATAGAATAGAAGAGAAGGTAGGATAACGATCCCTATAATTTATAGTGTATGGCTAGTGTTTTGTGATAGTCTAGTGAAGACCCAATGTAGAAAGTGACCCACTAATTCTTGTTGTATCAACTGATAAACCACTTAGAGCTTGTTGAATGGGTTAATAAACCATTGGGGTGCTCATTGGAAGGTTCATAAACCACTTGGCAGGTGGAGACACTATCATGCTTACTATGTGAGGCAATTGATAAACCACTTCTACAATGTGCTTTGAATTATTGTACTGATTTCCTTGAAAATATAGTTGATAAACCACCTTTAGAGTGATATCATCCCAAACTGAGTATAACTTCACTAAGCCTAGGTTTAATCCTTGTGATCTATTTCAATGAGCTAGAAGAGTCAATGTGGTTCTTATGCGTGATTAGGCAGTTAATAAACCACCTGGACATGAATGCACTCCTTCTCTCTCATTTGATTGACTTGTATCAATGTGATATTCCCTTAAGAGCTTAACTCCTCAGACTCTAAATCTGGCTTGAGGGTGGTTGGATACACGAAATATTATAGTTTAGCTGGCCTACGGTTGGGTGGAGAGTTGATGTCTCTCTCTAAGTTTTCAGTCATCCAAAATAATAAGATAAGTGAATTTACTCATGTATTTACTTGTTCCATGCATAATTAATAATTTCTATTATGTGATATGAAAGTGCATGGGTTGATGCTAACAATGGAGGAATGATTATATCCCTATGTATCTATGATCAATGCATGCTTGTACACACTCATGGTTATGATAACTTGTGGATCTTAGTATTTTTATGTGTTACATAAATGTGTATGTATAAATATGCATGGTTACTTGAGGAATTTTAGATAACCATTTATAGTCTGTGAATCTACCATCTAATATGTTGCAACTGTTATAGTGAATTGCCTTGTTGGAGGCTTTAGAATTCTCCTCATAACGAGGAGGGAATCAAGATTCATGAGATGCGTGGAGGAATTCATTATAATTTTTAATGATTGTGTGATGGTTAAAGTAAGCAATTTGTTATTGAGAGACACTATATGATGCTATGTGGTCTGAATAATTTTTTTCCTTTTCCTTCTTTGTTAACCTGGAATGTTGTGTAAGGAGGGATAGCAGGTCTTATTCCCCTTATCTATCTTACTGACTAATGCTTCCAATGGTTTGGGGGTGCCTTCCCTCGTCACTAGTAATGACTTATGATATCAACCCTTAATCCATGAACTCAAAAAATGAGAGCATAATAGGGTCGTTTTTATCACCCATCTATTGTTTAAGAGGTAGCTTAATTTTGTGGGACCCTAGCCTTGATCGCTCATCAAATGGAACCTGGGGTGAGATGGCATAATCGTAGCCCCATGAATTTCATTTCAAATGAAACAAGCTATGTGATATGGGAGCCAGTGCGAGATGATGTAATTGTGGCCTCGAGAATTTCATTTCAAAAGAACGAAACAAGCGTAGAGAGGAGGGATTAGGGGCTAAATGATGTGTCCGAGGCTGCAATATTTCCCATTTAAAATACAAAAATCGTTGCATTAAAGGATGATTTTCAGATGTTATGACTTGGCACATACACAGGGGTTGCTTGTGAGTGCCATGTGGTAGATCCTTGCTAACGTGGCATTACTTAATTGGAAAAACTTCAAATGAGCATAATTCTTGATACAAGAGTTGGGTTTAAAAAAAATTATATAGGTTGAAAACTCTCGATGAGCTAAATATGATCATAATATCAAAAGTTAATTATGCTAACTTTGGAGTATGAGGATTTTTGTAACGTTTCGATGGTGTTGGACCCGCCAACATTCAGGGGATCTCCCTGGTATGAAGTCTGAACTAGACCTCACACCATTTGGTGTAGGAATCCCATCCATTACGATGGCCTGGTTTCCATTATCTTAGAGATTTTCCTTAGCTCTTGATGTTCAAAATATGAGAGTGTTATGCTTGTAATTTCAAGAAAGATAGGTGAGTGTGCCTGGTGAGGGCGTAATGTAACTATGTATTTGGGTTCTCTTACTATCAAAAGGGAGAGGTAAAGTGAGCCTCTTGATGAGAGGGAATATCCCCAACCGACGAAGAAACACATGTGAACAACAAGAAGAGTACGTCCAACATCTAGCGGAATAGTCCACAGTGGATACGACAGTCGTGAAAACCAAAGTTCAAGGGAAAACATGTACACCGTCTAAGGGAATTGTCCACACAGGGGTGACAGTCGTTAACACCAATAAATACACAAAGATGGTTTGTCTAATGTCTGACAGAGTAGTCCACACGGATGGGACAATAACGATAAACAATACAACACATATTCAACAATATGAGTACTAAAATAACCGAAGTAGTTCAACTATCTTAGTATAGGTTAAGAAAACATGCATTACAAATGTTAAAAGAATAGTCTTACAAATGAATACAAAAGATGTGTGAAAACATGCTCGCCTAAGATAGACTTCTGAATTAAGAAAAATATCCAAGATACATATGTACACCATACATCACTAGTCCCAGTAGTGGGACATTGGAGCCACTCCTCACTCCTAAAAGAACAGATTATAGACTCTCAAATCTATGTGGGAAGAGCTAAGGTGAAATTTCCTTTGCTCATACAATGAGAGGGTATATATAGCCAAGGGGGTATAGCTGACCCTTGTGACTCTTTGACTTCCCTCATGATTGTTTGACTTCCTATGAATTCTCAATTTCATATGTGGGTCTCTTGGACTTCCACTTTACATTACATTTATTACAAAAGTATGGCCCATAGTAGTGATGTGGCCGAGACAACTCATGACACAACTTGACATGACACTGCTAACATGTATTTGCTGATTGTGGTGTCTGTGTCGAGATGTTGTGCTGATGAGTGATGATATTCTCTTGGTGTAACATGTCTTCACCTCTACATGGCAAATTGTGTGGGGTCTTTAATGGTCTTGGTCTTTTCTTGATGGTGCATGTGAATGTGTCCCTTTCACGCGCTTAGTCTATGTGCTTCGTGTGTTTGTTTGACCACGAGAAATTATTCTAGAATGTGCCCCTTTTCCATCCTGTTCATCATCACACCATGTTTCATCGATGTACCTATTCCTGCAATCACTCATGATGGACAACATCAAATCCATAAATGTCCTAGTCTATCATGATGCATTGTTTTCCATTTCAGTGCAGGTGATCGAGAGAGGGACAAGGCACTAAGACTATAGAGATCACAACACAGGCCAGGATGTGAGGCTCTAGAACACTACCAAGGAAAACTGCGCAGATGTCACTAGGAGACAGATTTTCGCAATCTGAAGCAACAGTGACAGCTGTGGGGAAAAACCCACCTGGGATGAAAAATTGCGCAGTTTCTGGGAGGAAGGCCAAGTAAGGTGTTGGGGAGTTGTTGGGCCAATCTACGCAATTTTCCAATGGAGTACTAGGATCTACACAATTTCTCTGGGGAAGATAGTGTGGGTAGAAAGAGGCACTGACAGAAAAATTTGTGCAATTTTCTAGAGGAGCTCAAGGTCGAGCTGCGGGAGCTGCTAGTAAAAACTATGAAATCCTAAGAGATAGTTTGGGCCCAGCCAGTTCTGTGTTGTTTCTGAGCTAGTTGTAGAGTGAGGAAGAAGGTATAACACCTTCCTCCAACACCTACCCAAGAAACCATGCCAACTGGGGTAAACATGAGAAGAGAGGCTACTATGATTAGATTCGAGCTCCTAGGTGACCTTAAGGAAGTGGAATTGATGGAAAATCACACACAATCATCCAACATATTTAAAAAACCTTTAGGAGACAAGTCAACCACTAAGACAGCCTGTTCGTATGTCCTACTGCTGTTTGAGAAGCTTAGGGTAGAGTAACGCTCCCTAGACACTACCCATGCGAGTTATAATGCTCCCCATACACTGCCAAAGTGCATTATAAATATCTCCAGACACTGCCTAGGCAAGTTAGTCTCTAAACTAACGCTCTATTTGCTAGAATTCTAGGATTTGAGCCACCTTTTCTGGCCCAAATCTCGTGACATTTCCGAGAATGGAATGATCACTTAAAATTGGTAAGAATACAAGGAAAAAAGGATACAAAAGCAATAAGCTGAACAAGACCATAACCAAACCCCTACTAGCCATGACAGGAATTTCTTCAAACATATCATCAAGATGTAACCTACATGTGTAAACAATAGAATTAGGTGTAGGGATTTCATACTTATTTGAGAATCACCATGAAGCATTGTTTCCTCATGTCATTTGTTGCCTTATCATTTATTAGATCATAGATACATTATCCATTTAGATACAAGTAAAAACATGGCAATAGCCATACATAGATGTTGTCACAAAATATACAATATAACCAGCATAATATACAATGTACATATCAGCCATCAAAACCCATATATACATCAGTACCTTTGCACATGAAAATCAAGGGAATGAATTTCTCATTAATAGATGCAATGAACCAACCAGAGATGGGACTACCACATTCCACCCAACCATAGATTGGTTGAGACAAGTCTCTCTTTAGCCAATCACCCCCATGCCATATTCCAAGCATGAATGTGGGACTCATAAAACACATAAAAAAAACACCAATCAATGTGGATACCACTGAATTTCTCTGCCTACATAGTGAGGAATTTGAGTGCCTCCTAGTCTCTCAAGATTTACCATGCATCTGGAGTCTGATATAGGGATCAATAGGCATGATACTAAGACATACTCTCCAGGATTTATTGTGAATTCCATCTCAGAATCACTAAGCTCAACGGAGAGGAAATCCACCCCTTGGCTTTACCGTATATCCTGACATTCACTGACAAGGATTCCTAAGACCACCAAGGCACACAATTTGGCTTTATTGCAACCCACAGTTTGGTTCAGGGGTTACTAGGCCAATGGCTTCGTGCATCCTCAGTCTAGTTCAGGGATCACTACCACCATGTTTTTATCAATTTAGAGAGACACCCCACTCAACTTAAAATTCAATCTCGCCATCCCACACAAACCACTTTAGAGAACCCATCTCATCAAAGCTATCAGGAAATGGCAAGACTAGGCTGAAAATACTATCACACCTAGAAAAATCCATGCCATGGTAGAAAAGAAACACATCAAATCCCATGCATGCCAAATATAGCAAGGAAAATACACATGCAAGTGGATACCTACAATGAAGCCTGTTGTAGCTGCTTGATCCTCCCTTTCCCTACTTGATCTTTGCTTCCTCTTGCCTTCTTTTCCTTTCTTTCTCCAATGCCAAAGTGCTCCAAGAAAACTCTAAGTTTCCAATTGTATGAGAGAGAGAGAGAGAATAATGAGAGATCTCCAAAGATAAACTAACAAAAGGTTACCAACTAATCCTCAAAAGCCTTTTTATGAATGAGGCCTCTATTTTCTTCATTTTCCATTATTTTCCTTCATTTTCCTCCTCACATGCAACCTGTGACCTTTCACCTCCTTTTTCTCCCAATTTCCATTATTTTCATAAATAAATGTGCTAGAATTCCATTTTAATTCCTTAGCCATTGCCTTTGCCAATTTCCTTAACCATAAAAAAACAAATAAACACCCCCTAGGATGTCTTTCCCAACATTCAGCTTGGAATAAGTGTCCCAGTTATCTGTGGTTATTGTTTTTAACATTTATTACATGGAATTTTCACCAAGGCTTTTACAGAACCCTCCCCCTTAGGGGACACCATCCTCGATGTTCATTCACACATGTACCTTAGCAACATGTTGAAAGAAGACATACTGCTCATGGATCTTTATAACATAGCTCGATGCAATATTTACAATGAAATACCTACTCAAGACATAACATCATGACACCAGGACAAGATACCGCATAGTGGAGCTTTATGACACAACTCATTACGGTATTTACTTCCATGCATGGGTGTACATTTAAAAGCATCATCAAAATTATATATACCAAAACATAAGCCAAATCATATACCAAACATATATCAAATATACACTAACATCATATAGCATATATCAAAACATCATATATCATATATCAACCATCATAAAGCATGAGTCAAACCATCATAAAGCATATATAAAACCACCATAAAGCATATATTAAACCAACATAAAGAAAATACTAAACCACCATGAAGCATATACCAAGCCAGCATAAGAAAATACTAAACCACCATAAAGCATATACCAAGCCATCATAAGCAAATACTAAACCACCATAAAGAAACCACCAAACCACCATATCAAGCTTTTGCCTCAACTGGAAAACAAGGAAGGATACATAGCCCGCATCTGATCTGCCATCTCCCATGTAGCTTCATTAGGCCCAAAGTGCTTCCATTTCACTTTAACTTTCTCTATTGCTCGGTTTTGAAGCATGAGCACCTTTTTCTGCAATATACAATGAGGCTTCAGCTGGAATTCTCCATCTGGTTCTACTTGCAATACATACCAGTCAATCACATGATCAACATCCTTAACATACTTCTTAAGCAAAGAGTCATGGAAAACATCATGGACTTTCAATGTCAGAGGCAGTGCAACTCAATAGGCTACTGGCCCAATCTGCTCAATGATACTGAAGGGTCCACAAAACCGTAGTGCCAGCTTGGCACATGAGCCAATCCGCAAGGAGCTCTTCTTTGGTTTGATGTGCAAGTACACATGTTCCCCAACATGGAACTCCTTGAACAACATGTTCCTATCAACATAGCTCTTTTTCCTATCATGTGCTCCCTTAAGATTTTTCTTGATCACTTGCATCTCTTGTTCCATGTCTGCCAACATATCTGGTCCAATCAATGCTCTGCTAACTGGATCACTCCAACTAATGGGAGTGTTACAACTTCGCCCATACAATGAATCAAAGGGACTCATCCTCAGTAACTCTGAATAACTGTTTTGTATGCAAACTCAGCAAAAGGGAGATACTCTTCCCACTTCCTCTGCTCATGCATCACATACATTCTCAACATGTCCTCCAATATCTTGTTAACCCTCTTTGTCTACCCATCTGTCTGCGGATGATAAATTGTGTTGAAGGCCAACTCTATGCCCAAACCTATAAATAAATCCCTCCAAAATTTGGAAGTGAACTTCACATCCCTTTCTGACACAATCTTCTTCGGAACATCATGTAGTCTAACCACATCTCGGATCAATACCTGTGCCACATCACTAGCTAACAATGTAGACTTCACTAGAACAAAGTGTGTAACCTTTTTTAATCTGTCAACAATGACCATGATGGAATCATGTTGCTTCACTGTCTTTAGTAATCCTCTAATGAAATCCATGGAAATGACCTCCCATTTCCACTAGGGAATAAAAATTGGCTATGGCATTCCACCTAGATGTTTACACTCTTCTTTCACTCACTGACAGTCAAAACATCTCGCCACAAACTCTACTACATCCCTCTTCAGGTTCGGCCAATAGTAATATCTATTCACCACTGTGAGTGTCTTATGATAACCTAGGTGACCTGAATAAGGTTTCGCATGAAATTCCCTCAACATCACCTTATTGAGTTCACTACCATCTGGTACGTATATCCTGTCTCAGAACCTGACTAATCTCTCTGTTGTAAGACAATAGTCCATGCCATATGCACCTGCACCTGTACATGTACATGTACCTGTGATTTTACCTTTACTTCCACCTACACCTGTACCACTACATGTACCTATACCTACATTTGTACCTGTACATGTACTATCACCCTGCTATAACCTATGCATAATCTCCATATACCTGACATCCTGTTGTCCTGCCTACAAGATCTTATCCTGTAAATTTATCCCATAGGAGTTCATAGTTACCAAGTGATGTACCTGTACCCATTTGCTAAGAGCATCTGCCACCATGTTCTCTTTACCCTTGATGTTCTTGATCTTGAAGTCAAACTTGTTGATCATGGTCAACCATCCAACATGTCTAGCATTCAGATTCGACTGGTCAAACAAATACCTCAACCCAACGTGATCATTCATAAGAACAAACCAGCTACCAAGAAGATAGTGCCTCCACATCTTGAATGCTTGTATAATTGTTGCTAGCTCAAGATCGTGTGTTGGGTATTTTTGCTCATGCTCATTTAGTTTTCGAGACTCATAACATACCACCTATCCATCCTGCATAAGGACTCCACCAAGTCCTCTCTTCCAAGAATCTATACATACTACGAACTCTTTGTATGGATCTACAATCTGTAGCATGGGTGCATGTGTCGACAACTTCTTAAGCTGCTTAAAGCTAGCCTGACACTCTTCGGTCCATTCTAACTTCTTACCTTTCCTCTACAATGCTATGATAGGATAAGAAGTCTGTGAGAATTTCCTGATGAACCTCCTATAATAACCTTCTAGACCCATGAAATATCTCACCTCATCCACACTCTTAGGATCTACCCACTCCATGATGGCCCTTATCTTCTCTGGATCTACTGCAATTCCCTCCTTGGAGATAACATGCCCCAAGTAGTGTACCTCATTATGAAAGAATCTACATATACTGAGCTTAGTATACAACTGATTCTCTCTCAACAACCTCAATACTACTGCTAAATGCTTGACATGATCTTCCTCATTTTTAGAATATACTAGTATATCGTCAATGAACACAATAACAAACTTATCCAAATATAGATGCAACACACTATTCATCAAACACATGAATGTAGTTGGAGCATTAGTTAAGCCAAATGGAACAACAACAAACTCATAATTCCCATACCCGGTCCTGAATGTAGTCTTGTATATGTCCTCCTCTTTGATGCGTACCTGATGGTATCTGGATCTCAGATCAATCTTTGAGAACAATATTGCTCCCTTCAATTGATCGAACAAGTCATCAATCCTCGAAAAAGGGTATATGTTCTTGATAGTCACTTTGTTAAATTTCCTGTAGTCAATACATAATCTAAGGGTACCATCTTTATTTCTGATAAACAATATTGGTGCGTCCCAAGGTGATACACTTGGCCTAGTGTACCCCTTGTCCAATGTCTCCTTCAACTACAACTTTAACTCAACTAACTTAGGTGTGCCCATCTGGTAAGGTGTTTTCAATGATATAGTTGCCCCTAGTACTAACTCAATTGAAATGTCTACCTCCCCGTGATGTGGCAACTCTGTAATGTTCTCAGGAAATACCTCCTTGAACTATTGCAACACTGGGTACTTGGTCAACACATCTGTGTCCTCAACCTCCTTACCCTTATCACTATAAATTTGTACTACAAATAGCTTTCACCTTTCCTATGGATACACTTTGCTTTCATAGTTGTCACCATCCTAACTGATGTGGATTTCTTCTTACCTTGCAAGACTCTTTATTCCCCATTGTCATCAACACACCCAATAGCTTTTTCATAACAATCAACCTTGGTTCTATGAGGATAAAACCAATACATGCCCAATAACATATTTTATGAACCCAATGCTAATACATTCAAATGTGCTTCTATAGTGATGTCTAGGTAAATCCTCTCTGTGGACAGAGACAATCCCTCTAGCCCAATGAGTGGGACTAGCAACCTACGTGATAGTCTACAAGACACTTTCCTAAGTTACAATCGAAATGAGAGAAGAGGAAGATGGCCTACCTCGTTCTGATGCTATAACTTCCTCCTTTGTTGAAGACCTCAAATTTCTTGCACCTCAGACTTAGTCCTACTACTCACAGCATTTTAATGCATGCACAAGAGATCAAAGACACAACAAAGCATACAAATACAAATAGCATAATCAAAAGTAATCCACTTAGCAGATTAAGGAGCATTAAGATAAATGATGCATTGACACAAACATTTATGGAAAGTGAACCAATAGTTTTATATATTAATAGAATAAAGGAGGAATCATACAACCAAGCCTTGATGTCAATAATCTCTCCTTGAGTGAATGTCCATGTCCAAGCTCAAGCTCTCCAAGCACTCCTTTTTCAAGCCAAATGAGTAGCATGTATGCAATATCTTAGCATAAGAGTGAAAATAGCCAAAGACCAACCATTTGGGAATGGGAGAGGATGAATATATAGGCAAAGAGAGGGAGTTAGGATCTATCCAAACATAGGGGAAGGCCCTCATCTCAAGGAGGTAGCTCATAGGAATAATAACATAGGGGAAAATTGGGAGAATTTGACCACATCCATACTGAACAATCTCCAGCTTGTCGTTTTGGAAGCCTATAGATCATTAAGCTTCTTGTCCTCTTTGGGAAAAATTGTCTTTTAGGGATCATCATGGGTATCCAAGCCAAAAGCACACTAGCATCACAAGACTAGTACAGTGCAACTAATGATTGGCATGGGTTTCCAGTGTCAGGGTTGCGATGATCCTAAAATTGGGGTTTGAGAGACCTTTTCTTTAGGGAAGGCTCAAGGCATTTTTCCATCAGTGTTTTAGGGAGGATCTGAGTTGTATATTGGGATGGGTACACTGCATGATTGCCAAGTTTTGGGCACTTTGGGGTATGACACAGGGAAGTTCAGGAGGTGTGAAAAAACACTGTGTAATAGATGCCCCCTAAAGCATGAAGGCAGAACAAAGAGTGATGGTTGAGATGCTTTATGAGATTTTGCAAGGATGAGAAAAAACACTCTTAGGATACATACAAATCAAGAACACATATACATATCTGATATCAAAACATGAATCCACGGTATGGAAACAGCCATCCGGATAGAAAGGACTATGTGAAAATATCCATGGCATGGGCGCAACCATATGAATGAGAAGGATCATATGTAAATCTAAGATCCAAGGTTTGGAAGAAACCACTCGATATAGTAGGATCATCACAAATATAAAGTCCCACAGTATGGTCACAACCATCTGTATAGAAGAAACATGTGTACAATCATGAATAATAAATAACTCCATGCAACTTGAGTCATATCCGACAAAACTCAGGGCCTTGTGCTCCATCCCAACTCGATCAATGTATGAATTCTAACATTCAAATGAATGTATTAAAGTCAAACATGCTAGAAAACCACATGATTACTGGACAATGATGTGGGCCTTTAATAGGCACGAGAGAAACCACCAGTAATGACAATGGCTCTCAAGGTACTCCAGTACAATCTGTGAATATGAAAATGAATATGAAGTTGAACACTCTTGGAATCATCCAATCGAAGTCCAATTATGAAAACCTGTCATTGGGTGCGAAGAACTTGCCATTGAGGCATACAAGCTCTAAGGTACTGAAAGGGAGTCTCTAAGCTATCTTCCTGGATAATGAGATGAAGTCGACAGGAAGTGACTCATCGAAGGAGAGCCATGATGATTCCCCCATCATCGACATGAAACAAGGAATAAAGTGGAATGAAATGAGTAGGATCCAAGGCTGTAGAAAAGGGTCATACAATGTCTAGGTAATAAACTGTAGATAGGACTTCTCTTGAACATCGGTGACACGACTCCAGAGTGTGGCAGCATTTGACTCAATATAATACCAAGGGTCATGATGACGAAATGGAATAGTTAGATGAGAGGAAAAATGGATCACCCGAACCCAGAAGGAAAAGTGACTGAGTGTGGATATCCCAAACCTGACACGAGAAATAGATAAGTGTCATGTTCAAGAGCGACATGCTGCCTATACAAGGGATGTTTTATTTTCATCTTTCCCCACTATTTCTAGCGAGTACCCCAATTAATTTTTAAATCACAAGCTTGAAGGGGATAACATATGCTTGTCATATAAGTTCATTCTTCGAATGAATCCTATCCTAGTAAGTTTTACGAGTCTTATGAAGAATAAACTTGGTCTTGTCATGGTGACAAGTCTTTCACCGTTAAATTTTTAGCATGTCTGGTGGAAGGATAACTCAGTATATTTTTCATATTTAGAGAGTTTGAAAAAGAGACAAAAAAGAAAACTCCATCATGTCCCTTTTTGTAATTTGTCTCTCGAACCTGAAAAGGTAGAAAACAATATTCAAGAGAACCTCTTAACCATATGGACCAAGGTGTACCTTTTTCATACATAGTCAATCTTAGCCTGAAAAGGGGTAAACGTATACTGAGATGATGTCAATTCATTTAATTTAATGAGTTCGAAAAGACAAGTACTTGGTGATCTTTTCATATTTTGAGAGTCAGAAAAGAGGTTAAATATGACTCTAGGGTGGTTCCTTTTTCATTTATCTTTAACAAGTCTGAAAAAAATAAAAACTCGTTGAATCAATAAAAAATGATCACTGTATCCACCAAAAAGGACCTGTAATTGCACAAGTACAACCACACACCACTGATATCAAGAAAAATAATAAAATATTTCTAAAAATATCTTTAAAACTTATAAATAGACCAAAACTAAAATCATTTTTACCATTTCACTTGGAATAAATTGGAGAGTGCATTTTACCCCATTTTCTTCAATTTTCAGGTGAGCAGTGTGGGAGATCCAAGGCATCATTTCACGAACCGTCAGCTGCAGGAAAGAGCTCTATATTTTATCTTGAATTTTATTTTTTTTCATGATTTTTATTTGAGTTTTTGCTTTCCAAAAGAGAGGAATACAATTTTTTATATCGGGGGCGACCATCGTGGGTTTTCTCATTGGACTCGCGTTGGTTGCCCCTGAGCCCAAAAGGCTCTCGCACTGCCAGTGCGCGATTAATCAAAATAGTCACACTAGCCGTGGGGCGAAATATTTGAAGAAAAAATTATTCTTTTGAGCAAAATCTTTGATCTTTTACCCATGGAAAAGTATCTAATCACTGTTAATGGTTATTTTGCAAGATATTTCGACAACATGGTCATCAAATGGAAGGAAAGAGGCCATGAGGCAAAAGATCACCAGGCTACCCAAGATCCGGAATGCATGAATGCTTTGAGGAACTATGGGCTGCTGAAATTATTTTGAACCATAGGACTCAGATCCCAAAACGAGCTGCTACACTACTTGATCAGTTTATGAGATGTTGATCAGGAGATATTCCCCATTGGAGACTAAGAACTAGAGTTGGAAGTAGTGGACATCTACTTCATTACTAGATTGTCTAGAAGATGGGAAAGGTTCAACTCTTCAAATCTTTTCATAGAGGTGAGAGCTCCAATGCCCTAATTAGGATACATTGCTGGGGTGAAAAGACAACAATGAGCAGGAAGGTGAAGATACTCACTATCAGCAATCCTCCCTTGAGGACAATCATACACACCATGGCTCATATAGTTGGGTCACAGGCTTCACACAAGATTTTGAAATCTCAATTCCAGTATGCAGTAGACTACCTTACCCCAAAAATGTTCAACTGGCGTGATGGGTTATTGGCCAACATGAAGAGCAACTCACCAAAGATAAGTGGGGGAATGTAAAGAAGTTCAACTTTAGTTCAATCTTGTCCACTTTCTTTCTAGAGCGTGTGCCCCTATTTTGGTATCAGTGGACAGAGGTGTCTAATCCTTCTCCAAAAGATCTGAGGTTTCTCAGATGGAGTGAGCTCATGCCTCGAGGAGGAGGGGGCCATCAAATGCATTTACCTCCATCATTTTTTAGTTGGTTGTGTCGCAAAATGATCATTATGCATGACTATGCCTATGCAGGCACACATTTCAGATGGGATCTAGATCTCGCTCTACCACTGGGTGAACAATGGACTAATGTAGGTAAAACTTGTTTTTTGGATTTTTCAAGTTTTATGAGTTTGTTTTTATTAAAGTGTGCCTGAGAATTAACTTGTGATAAATGTGTAGATGTAGGACCAGAAAGGCCTCCTGGAATGTCTCTAATAACACGATGAGTAGCACATCAGATAGAAAATGCTCCATATAAGGAAGGAGAAGATCCCATGGTAGAGGTGGAACGAAATCAGGAAGTCATCACCTAAGGGATTCCAGAATATGCGACTATAGATGACATGCCACTACAATACCATAGGCATACAATAGGAGTATCTGTGAGATTGCGTCAGTTATTAGGCCGAGTGATTAGAGCGTTCTTGTGTTATCACGAGCATCATGTGGGTGAATAGTCTTTCTAGTTGTTTTTGCACTATTGTAAGATTTGAAATCCATGTGTTTTGGAACACGTTGTTTTTTGAGATTTTGATGAAAAAACTTTGACAAATGATATATATATTTAATATATAATATATTATATATATAACGTACATACATATACATATGCATGTTTTTATTTTCTACTTATGTGTTCATGCATCATGATGATATGATCAGTTTTATAAATTACGCAAATGTCTATCAATAACATAATTTTCTAATGCATCTGTTAATGTATTCAAATTGCGTGGAATGTGTTGATATGTGATAAAATCAAAATTTCTTTCTAGTAATTGGACACATAGATACATACGCAAAATTTGTGGATTTCTTACTGAGTAATGTTTATTCAATTGTAACACAACGAGTTTTGAATCTAAGTTTACAAATAAATTTCTAATGCCAAGAGCAACTACTTTTGATAACAGTTCAATAACTGCATTGTACTCAACAATATGATTAATTGTCTATCCCAGACAAATACCTTGTAAATTGATCAACTCGCCATTAGGGGTAAAGAGTGCCCAAGCTGCGGAAGATAAGTTTCATGTGCTATGACAAGAACCATCAACAAAACCAACATAATGGTTTGACGACATCTACAAACTAAGTGGAACACAAGGTAAGCAGAAGAAACATGTATACAAAGAAAACAATTACACTAAAAAATAAAAACCGCACACCAATGAATTCACACACTAATGTACAAAAATAATTACACGAAACTCACGCATAATAATTTTTTAGATACAACCCATTGTGGGGCTGTGAAAATTCATTACCTTCGTAGTCAACTAGCTCATAGGCACCTTTTTGCAAGACATGTTTGACAATATATGGCCCATGCCACATATGTTCAAACTTCCTAGCTCCCAACTTATCGTTGGCTTGATCATACAACAGGACCAAGTCACCCTCAGCAAAAATGTATAGAGAAATAGTTTGATAAAAATGGGCTTTAACTCATTTTTCTGTGCTTCAATCACCATTGCAACAATACAACGTGTCTCATAAAGCCTCTCGAGATAAAGTAACCACTCCTCTTTAGGTGAGGTATCGGGGAGTAGTTTGATAGCTAATTTTAACGAAGGGATTTCACACTCGATCAGGAGTGTCGCCTCTAAACCATAAACCAAATAGAATGGAGTGAAATTAATGGTTGTCTTAGCCAAAGTTTGGTAAGCCCAAAGAGATGAGAATAACATTAGATGCCAATCCTTTTTATGCTTCCCAGTGGTTCATTGAAGCATAGTAATCAAAAATTTGTTAATTGCTTCAACTTGCCTTTGGCCTATGGATAGTAAGGAGTTGAGCTATCATGGCGAAGACCCAACTAAGTAGTCAACTCTGCTGTCATGTATTGATGAAAATGTGATCTGTGATAAGTGAAAATGGCTTGAGTGACACCCAAATGAACAATGACATGGTTAAAGAGGAACTACAGTGTAGTGATACTCTCAACATTATATGTAGGCATCGCCTCAGACCATTTAGTGAAGTAGTCGATGACGATGATGATATAGACATGCCCCCAGCTGAGCGAGGGTTACATGTCATGAAATCTATGCCCCATTTAACAAATGGGCCAATGGTAACAACTGGGTGTAAGGGTAATGGCGAGGTGCGTTGTTTGTGGTTATAATCTAACATTCAGGGTACTTTTGAATGACCAGAATACAATCCTTGAAGATGGAAGGTCATAAATAACTGACGTGAAGGATATTCTAAGTAGTGGCATAGCCTAACATGTGACGACCACATGCCCCATAGTGGTATTCATTCAAGACTCGTTCAACCTCTTCAAGCATTAGACATTTGCGAAGAACAAAATCAACACCGACTCGGTATAATGTATCCCTAATAATCCGATAAGGATGAGACTGATGCCAGATGCGGCGTCGGTCAGATCGAGACAAATCAGAATGGAAGGTTTGGGTTTGAAGATAAATAATGACATCTCCATACCACAGTTCGAGAGTACTGATGAGAAACAAAGTTTCATCAGGAATCTATTCAGTAAAATCAATGGAGGTGTTTGTAGAAGGAAGGGCGCAAATCAATTTGGAAAAAACGAGTGATTTATTTTATTTGGTAGGATAACAATCCATTTAGAGTATTTACCCCCAATCAATTGATGAGCCAAAATATAAGTCATGGGATTGTAGTCAGAAATCACTATGATTTTTCGTAGAAGAATGTAATGGAGAAATTGCTGAACATCATGTATTGCTGCCAAGGCAAGTTTCTCGACATGAGAAAATCGATTTTCAGTGTCAATAATATTTTGACTTAAATAATAAACCACATGTTCATTGTCATCATCATCATCTTGGACCAATACCATAGAAATGGTATTGTCGACTGTGGCCAAGTAGAGGAAATAATCACGACAATAGTCGAGGGGATGCAATAAAGGAGCACTTATGAGTGTTTGCTTTAGAGCATCGAAGGAGCATTGGGAAATTTCATCCCAAATGAATGGGATCCCCTATTTGAGAAAACAGGTAAATCCCTTGGCAAGTGTAGTGTAGTTAGGGACAAAGCGATGAAGAAAATTAGCCTTTCCTTGTAAACTTTTGAATTGGTGCAACGGCGTAGGAAGGGGGTAAATTTATAATAGCCTCAAATTTTAGAGGATATATTCAGATACCTTCTTTGGACACAACAAAACCCAAAATCTGACCAGATTCTATGCAGAAAACACAATTATGCAAATTAAGACAAATACTATAGTGTTGACAACGCAAAAAGATGGCTCGAAGGTGGTTTAGATGGTCACGACACTTAGCAAAATGAGTTGGTAAGTCGTCTAGATAAGGTTAAACAATGTGTTTAATGTCATGAAAAGCATATGAAATTGCTCTCTGAAAGGTAGCACCAGTGTTTTTTAGGTCGAAAGGGATTATAGGCAAAAGTCCCCCATGGACAGATGAAGATCATCTTGTGTTGATCAATGGGTAATATATTGATTTGGTTGTAACTTGAAAAACCATCCATAAAAGAGAAAATCTTACTCACAGCACACTCATCAATGATTTGATCAATAAACAGAGTGGGATAGTTATCTTTCAGGAATGCGTGATTGATGTCGCAATAATCAACACAAACTCGGATTGTGCCCCGCTTTTTAGTAACAAGGACAATATTAGAGACCCAATCTGTCAATGGGATAGGGTAAATAAAATGAGCTTTTAGAAGTTTTTAAACTTCTTCCTTAATAGCATCAACCTTCTTGGGATGCACAGGACGAAGCCATTGGCGAACAAGATTCACACCAGGATACGCGAGTATTTCATGCACCATAATAGCTGGATCAATACTAGGCATTTCCTCATATGACCAAGCGAAGACATCAAAAAATTATTTTAAAATGTTGATGTAAACTCTGATATTGTCAGGAGAAAAGGAAACCACATTATTTTGGTCATTTTTATCATATTTTTCACAGGGTCATGATCCCAATTTATGAAGTTATATTGGGAACCAAACCCCCAAGGATGTCTCAAGAGGCTATGGAAAACCTTAATAAAAATGGGAATTGATTTGGTGAAGATTCATTTATGTATATCAGATTATTAGACAACTATGCACACGCACATTTCTTGCATATTTATGTTCCATACAAGCTGATATTGAGGGAAGTAGCATACCAAACAGTTGGTCATGGCATTAACAAAGCCTTGAAAGACACCAAGAAGAAGTTTTGGTCTCAATTCCCTCTACCTTTTGGAATCTTCTCTTTAGCCAATTATGGGCATGCTAAAAAGGAGTTGAAACCTATTGAGGTATTAAATTTAGCCATCATTCTCACTAGGCCTGATGACCCGGATGGAGTAGCGAAACAGGTTGCCCTAGAAGCTGGTATTAAAAGATTCCTCCATGAAGAAAATAAGTTTGATGACTTATTCGCCAAAGAATCTTCTTATAATTCAATTTTAAAAAGGGTGGATGAGGAATTATCAGTTTAGGAGCAAGAACAAATCCTCTCTTTTAGAAATGCAAGATTGGCCCCCTATCATTAGATTCTTTAAAGGGCACTACAACATCAACTCAACATGAGATTTCCTCCCAACCAATGGTTCCTCCTCAACAACAAAAATGGAAATAAATCGTTCTTCAGATCCTGGAGGATAGATGCATACTGTATACCTAAAAATGGAATAGGTCTAGGACCAGTTTGATCAGGCGTTGAAACTGTCCAAGGAAAGTGAAGAGAAGGATATCCTAGAGGGAAAAAAAAAATTCAACAACATACTCCATTAAGTAATCCCTCTTCTTAGTAATACATCATTCAACAGAAATCTACCACTGAGAAGACACCATTGGTTACCTAGTCAATCCTACTTTAGAGATCTTTCTCAACATTGAAGAGATCCCTCCAGTGGAAATTTTTTACATCCATGTGCATAAAGGAATGTTAAAAAGAGGAAGGAAGAAAAGGAATATGGATTATTACCAGGAATTATTCCCAGGGAAAACTTCACAAGCTACTCCTCTTGAAGATCTTTGGAAGGATACCTCAGCTACCATTGTCGATGAACTTGGTAAGTTGACACAATTTATAGGTGCATATGCTTCTACCACCATGGACAAAGTGATTGAAGTGAAAGAATCACTAAGGGAAAAGGATGAGAAGATTTCCACTATGGAACAAGAATTCATTAATAAGGAAGAACAATTCATAGCATAGTGGCAAGCTCAATTGGATCAAAAGGAAATTTCACTTGCAGAACTGCAAAAGTTTTTCAATTCTCTTTAGACTCAACATACATAGGAGATCAAGGAAAAATATAAACAACTCAGAAAATCCCAATAGAAAATAGAACAATTACAAGTTGGGACCCTTCAGCTGAATAATTTCAAACAGGAGGCCCATGATTTAAATGTACAACTATAGAGGCAACAACAATTATTTTGTGAGAGATTAAGTTTGATTCATGAACAATGCAGATTGGGAAATAATATGACCGATGAGTTAGTAGAAATAATTTCATGTTATGATGAAGCTAAGAAATATCTCAATGAAATGTTAGAATGGAAAAATAGTGTTGAAGGGAGGAAATTTGACCTTCCCAAAATTGATAAAATTTGTAAATAAATCATTCTTAAGGCATGGAAAGTCAGGATACATTCAGTTAAAAATATCATCAGTAGTGCTCGTGAAATGTCAAATGTCCTAGTTAAATCCATTAATGAATCCTTACTTGAATCAAATCTGGTCTCTAGCTATCTAGAGGATTCTCTTCTAGATGTTGAAAGCTTGCTCAAGAATTGGCTTGAATAGAGGGCCGAATGCACAAAAAGGATTAAACAATTGAGCAAAGTTGATCTCGAAGCCAACTGGAATTTTTTGGTCAAACCTTACACCAATTGGTTAGTTTTAAAGTCACTTACCGATATCTTTATGTTTCCACCATTGTGAGAGGCTACATTGAACAACTGAATGCAAATCAAGCCATGTTCCCTTCCAGAGCTAGAGATGCTTCTAGACATTCAATTTTTTTGCCAAGGAAGTGTTCAACTGTCAAGCCACCATGATTTGGGTAGTGGATCATAGATCCAGTTCAAGAGATCAAGAGAGCCAACAATGAATATTTTTCTATTTCGAGCATCATGACAATTTTATCTTTTCCAATTTTGTAAATATTTTATTTTGAGGAGGGAATCAAGTTTGCTATGTAATAATTAGGATAATTAGGTCATTGGCATGCTTGCAAAGTTGAGCATCTTAGACAATTGTACGACTATAACATATTTTTGTAACTATTTTAGTTTGGACTCTCCCTATAAAAGAGATGAAGAACTCATTTGTTGGGGTTTGATCTTCTATCCCAGAGGTTGAAGTTTGTTTGCAAATTTTGCAAGTTCTAGAGCTTATGAGATGTGTGTTGTTCTTGAATATTAATGAAGAACTTTTTGGGTGATTCCAAGCATTGATATGTGTAGTATATAATAATTTATCTATTTATTATTTCATATGTTTTTCCTTCATCTCAGAAATTGTGTAATTGTAGTCGTTTGATTTCAATCTTGTATAACAGATTTACCTATGTTATGCTATGGAAACTGGTATCTGTAATGTGTGGGATTGAAGGCCTTAATATGCCCTCCATGTTTTTTACTTTCATTTCATTTATCTTGTCGTGATTCTACTAGAATTTGGTGCATAGTATTATGTGTCTGTCCATCCCTATGCACTGGGTTTCTCTTCTTTTATTTCCTCTTTCACCTATATTGCAAAAACCAATGAAATTGCACTCTTTGTGTGTCATGAACCATAATTGAACATTAAGTATTGGGGATAAAAAAATTTCAATGTATAAAATGTTATTTGCTTCTTTGTAAGGTAATTGAACCAGAGTTAAATCATTTTACATTTATCTCTTGAGCAACACTAATTTATCTTCAAGATACATTAATATGTCCTAGGCATTGATCCTTCTATTCAACTCGAGGGTTGTCTCTAAGAGAAACAACATCAGACATGAAATCACCTAGTTACATAAAAATGAGTTATATTAGCTCATAAATAAATACAATATTGTCCTTAACATCCAATACCAAGAACACTTTGACACCAAAGTCCCATGTTAAATACAACAATTAAGACATGGAAATTCAAGCACCATAATAGTTAACTTATATTCATAAAAATCACACTAGTTATTAAATTGACTCCATAAAATAGAAAGAATATCAAGATAATAAAAAACTCATATTCCTTCTTTGATAGAGTTGTAGAACATTCCCATTGACAAATAGACAAGAAGGAACAAGTACACACTTACCTTGAATTATTATGTAACTAGAACTGAGAGTGGGACTTCAACTCTCCACCTAACCGTAGGCTAAATGCACTACTAATATATCTTGCAATCAACCACCCCTGAGCAAAATTTAAAGTTTGAGGAGAAGCACTCAAAGGAATAAAACTAGAATGAATCCACTACTATCAGGAATCTAGAGACCATTGTTGGCTTGAGCGGGCTTGGACCTAGGTTCAGAGTTAGCTGCACTAACCAAAAAAAACCCTACACTACTGTCCCTTTCGGAAACAACCTTCTTATCACATGTTATAATCTCACTCGAGGCAGTATTGGGGGTTGCTAAAACTAGGTTTCTGCATCCAGAAGGCTATGTGATGTGGGGTCAAAGCATTTCTTCAGTTTCAGGCCTAGTCTGGCCATCACGAACCCTTATCCTTGAAATCCATAAACTTAAAGTAATTTTTAATTAAACAGAGTTATGAACTTCACATAAGGGTTTAATCATGCATTAAATAACGTATAATGGTAGATCTAGATCTTCTCAGAGTAGTAAATACAAAATACTAATAAATGGCATTTAATTGCCTGTAAATACAGAAAACACTTAAGTATATAAATTGGACACATAATCACTTCAAATACTCTTTATTACTTTAGATCCTCAATATAAAAACTTTCTAGATCATGCACACATGGTTACAAGGGCTTCTGCACTCAGTTGCAGACTTACCAAGGTCTCCACTCACTTAGATGTTGGAGCCTTCCTCTTCGCCAAAAATACAGAAAGATCATACCTTTACTAACTCAAAGCATATCCAATCCCATTCTACTGATTTATTTCCTTAGACATGCTAAGACACCCTTTTATATGGTTGTTGTCATTACAATTCCATGGTTTGAAACCCGTGGGCGAAGCTCAAAACAATACAAAAACTAACGGGCTTTGACCTTCCTAAAACCCCTTGACTTCTAGTGACCTACACTACTTGCACTCAGCTCCTCAAAGTGAAGAGAATTTACAATATCTTAGTCAAAATTGGACCCAGGGGACCCTGTCCCAACAACCACCATGTCCCCACCTACTTAAACAGGCATTATTGCTTCTAATGTCTCCACCCTTTACCGGGATTCCAGAGCACACTGTTATCAACTCCAAATATCACAATCAATTTAAGGAAAACATAAATATTACCCTCTACAAATCAGGAACCCAAAGGATACAAAATCTCCACCCTTTACCAGGCATCCAAAGAACTTTTCACCTCCACTTGAATATCCTTGTGTGCCTAGCCCAACACAGAAGCATCCATAACCCAAAACCAGGTGTATGACACTTATCAATGATAATGCAACCATGTTGAACCCAACATGCTAATACTCAATTGTGAGTCATTTATTCCTCATTGTAACGTTCCTTCTCCTCTAGTTACCCGTCAAAGATGAAGAATCCTCCAAAAAAAATTCCCCCTATTTTTCTTGTGTCTGTGTATACATTGCTTCCACCGATGAATCATTGACTCTTATTACAATACTGCCCTGGGCAATCCCTGACTCCATCGAATCACATATTGGACAATAAATAAAAGGATTAGAATTCCATATTGTTGAATAAAGAGCTAGTTAGAATATGGTGGCCAATAAATAAAATGACTCTAATTCCCTTGATTCGCAAGTGATCTTCTCCTCAAGACTCTAAATCCATGTCCACGTTCTCATCCAATTACCAAGTTTTCATTGATTATGTGAGATAAATTTATTACAATAATTACAAATGAGATTACAAAAATGGGTTGTCACAGACCCCACCCCCTTCAAGAAACACTGTCCTTGGTGTTCTATATTCGAATACAATTTTTCCAGGCCCTATACCAGGCACAAAATTTCACCATGAGATTTATATACATAGCTCTTTTACATTTATTTTCCTTCATATTTAAATTTTCTTAACTAGCAAAAAAAAAATGGGTGTGATACCCTCATTTTCTCAACCATATCCCATGTGGCCTCCTCTAGACCAAAGTGCTTCCACTGCACCTTAACCTGCTCTATTACTCGATTCCAAACTGGGATTTTCCTCTGATATAGAATGCACAATGTTTTCATCTAGAAATCTTCATCTAGTTCTACCTATAGCATAGACCAATCAATAACATGATTAGTTTCATGTACATACCTTTTAAGTAAAGAAACATGGAAAACATCGTGAACCTTTATTGTAGATGGCAAGGTCAATCTATATGCCGTTGGTCCTATTCTCTCTAGAACCTATAATGGCCCACAAAATCATGGTTTAAACTTGGCATAAGACCCAATTCTCAATGATCTTCTCTTTGTTATAATACACAGGTAGACATGTTCTCCAATTTTAAAATATTTGTGCACTATATTTTTTTCGCATAAATCTTTTTCGTGTCTTATGTTATCACTCAGGTTGTCCCTAAGCTCCTGAAGGGATACGGCTGAGGTAACCACAAACCAATCAGCGGATTACAGGTTCTAGCCCACCTGTAATCAGAGAGGGCTCTCTCTTGATGATTTAGCTTTGTTGATGATGATTTTAGGCTAGCTATTGGGTTCAGTGGGTTTTGTTTAGGTTTGGATGGTGTTTGAATGGAAGGAAGATGCATTCGAGCAGAGAGGTAGGCATAGTGTGATAAGTTTCAAACCATTGGGCATGGAGTCAAGGAGTAAGAATGCGGGTAGGCTTTCTTGATCACAAGAGGAATATGGAGCAGGGTAGCCACACATGAAACAAACTTCAAGCTAAAGAGATGGAGTGAAATGTAAGGAATGAGAGGCAATTAAGAATCTCTCAATCAACTTAATAGAGGGAAAGAGGATGAGCACTATCTAGGGGCAGTTAAGAATCCCTGGATAACTATCACATATGGTGAATTAGGGAAAATATGAGCCAGATGGAATTCATATTTATGCCTAAAACAGATGAAAACATAAAGAAACAACATAAATTGAGCATAGAGTGCACTTAAACAAATTCTAAGCTATTCTTTCTTTCTGCTGCTTAGATAATGATATATGAATGGAAAGACAGAGGTAAGAAACACTTATTGAGTCATGTATCGGCACAAGAATTCCACAGTCACTCTTCAACCATTAAACATAGTACACAATTCATTCTCCAAGCTCGTAAGTAGTCTTTGATTATAGAAATGATCAAATATACAGTGCGAGTCTCTGCTCAAGCAAAACATCTAACCAACAAAAACCAACCAACCCCCTGTTACATTGTTCAGCGCCCTCTTTATAGGTAAAATATCCTAAAGTATTTATTACAAACGACCTAAAAAGGTTTGCAGGAAAAGGTTTTTAAAACCTAAACTTGTGCTGAAATTGAATGCAAATAAAATATCTATTGAGCTGCGCCAGAGGCAGCTGGATCAAAATGAGTTAATACGGTGTCTTTTGGTGACCTGGTGCAGTGGTTCTGCAATAACTGTGCTTTGAGTTCTGGGCCATTGATCTCATGTGAGTTTTAGTGTGCAGTCATTGTAATGATGAGCTTTGAATGGTTCCTTAACTGCTTCATGACTTTCAAGGTTTTCTTTTAATGTTTCATTTGCCTCGAGCCCTTAGAAGATCTTCACTGATACACTTCGCCGCAACACTGATACTCTTTGACATGGTTTTTGGCTTTACATCTGCTTTGATAGTCTTCAATGCCTGAACCGGGTCTCTCTCTTTCTTCTGATATGCTAAAATTTGAAAAATCGGGCCTTTTTTGCCCCTTTCGGCGCAAAAATGGCTGAGGAATCAAAAGATTCCCCAATATGGCCTATTAATCACGCATCGAAAACTGCCTCAGAATTTGAATCCGAGCCTCCTAAGATGCATTTTCGCGCTTGCAAGCCTTTCTTTGGCAGGTGACATCAGCATGACATCAACGGTGGGTCCTGGTACGGCGGATGATGTCAGCAGGGTGACGTGGCAGGATGACGTGGCAGGATGCTACATGGTGTCGTGCCTTATATGTTTCTGCGATGTGATAGCGGTAACTGAAATGTTGTGAGTTGCGATGCAATATATTCTCTTGATGCTATGGTATGTCACATCAGAGCAAAGGGAAGAGGCATGCATTTTGGAAACGTGACTCTTACGACTGCCGATTGCCGATCTCGCGATATCGCATTGGCTAAGAGGGGAGGGGGCATATATATGTGACATATGGTATTTGCGATACGCCGATTGCGAAATGGCATCGGTGGGACATCCATCGGGGAGAAACAACAACAAGCCACATTACCTTTGCGACCTCCGACTGTGATAATCACGTCGGAGGGGATCCAAAGGGATCGAAAGAATGTTACGACAGTCGGCAAGGGTTATTGCAATCAGAGGAAGGGTATGTATGCTTTTGTAGAGCATTTGAGGCCTCGGAAGAAGTCCGATAACCTAAAAAGAGGAATTTTATGCTTAGGAAGGAGTCCATTGCATTGGAAGATGTTTTTAAAGGGGAAAAATGAGGGTTCTTGCTATGTTTCAGGAAAACTTAGCAATTCCCAAGTGTACTTATGGTTATTTTTCAACCAAGGGGAGGGGATAAGTATGTAGGGGAGTTATTAACATAGTTTTAGTAGGGGATGGGGCGATAGATAGGGAGCTATATAGTAAGTTAGTAGTTAATATGACCATGATGAGAAAGCGCTAAGTGGGTGAATCTTAGGCTATTTAAGGGAAACAATGATCCATAAAGGGAGTATGAATATTCCTTAGGTAAAGAAGATCTTCACCAAGGTGAATGATATGGAAAATGATGAAACTAAGAGGCTTCAAGCGGATCTTGATCTCTTCAAGGACATTAGTGAGTGTCTTGGGGAATAAGGAAGAAGGGGGAAATTAGTCATGCCTCGCTTGAAATCCTTCAAATGAAAACTGCCTGATGATTGTGACTGGATAAATATAACACTTGATAATGTGGAATTGATCACAAATCAGCATTCTGCAACCTCAAAACTACCTACCCAGCCTACTTACCTAGCATTTTTTCTTCTTTTTGGTTTGGGTGCATTTAGGCTTGCTGACACAGCTTTTTCAAATTTTGTTCTTTTTCTGTCTTCCTATCTACATCTGCACTTATTTCTTCCAAGGGCCCAGATTAAGCAGTTGGGCTCCTTTGATTCTCTACCTGTCTAAGGATCTGCCAAGATTAAGCTGTTTGGACAGATATTCATTCTCTATATTCTAAAACAGGAAATTGAAACCTAGGGAGGCCAAGATTAAACTGTTTGGACCTCCCTTTAACTGAAAATTGTTCAAAAAATGGAATGGTACATCAAAATTGGAACACAGCAGTGGCGTTTGAACTGGCACTTCCTCCTGGCAACCTTCATTGGCCTCTGTAGCAAATATGGAACATTGCAGCATGCAAAGAATGACATATTTGGCATGTAAAAATGTCAATCATGAAAGATGAGTAACCTGCTGCAGCAGGAGGCTAACAGTGGCTCCACTTGGGGATGGCTTTTCCTTGTGAAAAGTCAAGAACAACATGTCTTACTGCCTTGATCTTCTGTTGTTGCTGTTGACTAGGAACACTTCTTTCTACTAATTGTTAAATGATTGAACTTTTGGAAAAGGAAGAGCACTTATCCTCGACTGAAATGTCTGTGACCTGTGTAGCATCGCCTGCTTTCTTCTGCATGCTTAATGTTGTGTACAAGGTTACCTGAGTACTGCCGTTTGGAATAATCTTCGATACATGGACCAAAACTGAGGCATTTTGATTTAATTCTGTCTTTGAGAAGGTTGCTGATGTAACACCAAGAATGTTCCTCCTTTTGATGCTATTTAACCAAAGTTGTAGAAGCCTAGTTGCAGCATTTTTAATTGATTTCTCTATGATATACAACAATGCTCTTATCTTGTTCTGTTTGCTATAAATATCCAAAATTGCCCTGAGTGTCGATCTTCAATGTGATTAAAAACAAAGAATCAACAGGAGCATTCCCTTTTGTTGTCTATCAGGTGATTGAAGTTTAAGATTCTTGAACGCAACCCCCTTTTAACATGAATCGCTGTAGAATACGGTGCTATCCCTTAATCCCTTGAGTGCTTCCAAATACATTTCAATTGGTCCTGATCATCCTTCTGTATTTTTTATTGTTCCTTTCACTCAATATTTCGTTGTAGCCTTGTGCTGAAAGCAATGCAAAAGATGAAGCCTTTTGAAATGGATGATTTGCACGGGCTATGCCTTATAAACTTTGCTGTGTTGTTTCTCCTAAGAATGATGCCATGACGGATTATTAAAATAGAGGATTTCCTTTGCTTTGTTTCCATAACTTCGCTGTTGGGTTCCAAGTAATCGGATTGCTTATACAAACATAAAGAGGACAGGGTTGACATATATAGACACATCAATATAAAAATATATACACAGGGGCATTGTATCCCTTTTTACAAGGGATCTCAATAATGTTTCAACATTCGGCCATTTACAGGGCCCTCTTCAGCTGTGATGCCATCTACAGATTTGAGGAAATATGTGTTGTTGCCTTGTACTGCACTGATAATGAATGGACCTTTCCAAAGAAAATCAAACTTTGCATGTTTACCCTTGTCTTCTCTTCGTGAGTCCCCTCTTAGAACTTCGTCGCCAACCCGGAAATCCTCAGCCTTGGCTCCCTTATCAAACATTATTTTGAGCTTTTCCTGCAAAATTTGAGCTCTGTCATATACTTGCTCTCTGGTTTGTTGAAGGTGAATGGTCTGATTAATTCTTCTTTGAATATCATTTGGTTTAGCCTGAATCTCCTGTAACAGTTTGATAATAGGAATACCCAAAGATGAAGGAAATTTTTCTTCCATGCCATAAACTAGCTCATAAGGGCTCATCGAAATGAATTTCTTGGTTGAAAGTCTATCTGCCCACAGGGCATTTGTGAGCTTCCGGTGCCAGTTCTTTTTGTTTTCCTCCAACATTTTCTTTATGATATTGATTAGGCTTTTGTTGAAGGATTTGGCCAGGCCATTACCTTGAGGATAATAGGCTCAAGAGTGGCCCAAGGTAATGTGAAATTTATGGCAGAAGTTGATCATCTTTCTGGATTTGAAAGAAGCAGCATTGTCAATGATGATTTTCTCAGGGCAGCCAAATCTAGAGAGGATATTGTCTTCAAGGAACCAGATGATAGTGGATTCATTGGCTTGCCTACATGGGATGGCCTCAATCCACTTGGTGAAATAGTCGGTGGCTATTAAAATCCACTTGTGTTGGCCTGAAGACGAGGGGTGGATTTCACCTATGAAGTCAAGACCCCATTGTTGAAAAGGTTGTTTGGTTGAGATAGGCTTAAGGGGCAAAGGGAGCAGTTTTCTTTTTCCTTCAAAGATTTGGCATTTGTGACATGAGACAACAAATTTTTTGACATCTGCAAATAGAGAGGACCAATAATAACCAACCCTTACAATCTTGTCAGTAGTGGACTTCCAATATAGATGCCCTCCACAGTCCCCTGCATGGAACTCTTTCATGATGCTGTTGGTTTCATTTATGGTTAAACAATTTAGCAAAATTCCTTCATGATTTTTCCAAAACAAAGCACCATCTAGGACACAAAAATTTGTTGCTTTCATTCTTAAAAATCTCTTTTTGGTTCTGGACAACCCTGGGGGAGCACACAGGTTTAACAATACATAGCAAATATCGGCATACCATGGGGATTGTAAAAAGGTGTCACTGATCTGTGGAGTCACCAGCTCCTATTCATTGTCCAGCTGGTTGATGTCTAAGGCTTGAAGATTTTTTTTGGACATTAGCTTGGCTAAACCTTGTCCCTTTATCAGCTTTGTGGGTTTTATCTCAATGTCATATTCAAGGATACTGGCAATCCATTTGCCTCTTTTTCCTTCTAGTCCCTCTTGTGTTAATATGTTGTTTACAACAGAGGTTGGGACATAGGCAATCAGGTGTGAATACAAAATATAAACTCTAAAGTCTTTGATGGCTTTGACAAGGGCATATGCCTATTTTTCCATAATTTGGTATTTTAGAGGTGCATCTCTTAAGGCTCAACCGAAAAATGCAATAGGCTTTTCATTTCCTTGATCATCCTTTTGTAGAAGGACAACAGCTATCGTGTGCTCCGAAGAAAAGGAAAAGATGATGAAATCCTTGTCAAATTGTGGACTTGTGAGCACGGGCGTTTGAGTCAAGGCGGCTTTGATACTTTCAAAAGCCTGCTTGGTTTCCAGAGACTATCTTACCTTGGTATCCTTTTTTAACATGTTACTTAATAGTTTTATCATTTCTGCTAAGTTTGGGATAAATCTCCTTAGGAAATTGATCTTTCCAAGGAATGCTTGCAACTCTTTTATGTTTCTTAGGTATGAAATTTGAAGGATTGCTTGAATTCTTTCTGGATCGATTCTGATACCGTCTTTTGAGATGATGTGGCCTAGCAACTTACCTTCCTCAAGGCCAAATATAGACTTCTTGGGGTTCAAGGAAATGCCATATTTCTTGCATGTTATGAAGATCTGCCTTAAGTGCTTGAGGTGCTCTTGATCAGATTTGGAGAACGGGGTTAAGTCATCAAGATAGACGACAAGGAATTCATGGATTTCCTTGGAAAATGCAATATCCATTGCCCTTTGAAAGGTGGCACTAGCGTTCTTTAG
>APFE030960174.1:42550-64548 GCA_000404065.3 Pinus taeda
GAATTCATATTTATGCCTAAAACAAATGAAAACATAAAGAAACAACAGAAATTGAGCATAGAGTGCACTTAAACAAATTCTAAGCTATTCTTTCTTTCTGCTGCTTAGATAATGATATATGAATGGAAAGACAAAGGTAAGAAACACTTATTGAGTCATGTATCGGCACAAGAATTCCACAGTCACTCTTCAACCATTAAACATAGTACACAATTCATTCTCCAAGCTCGTAATCAGTCTTTGATTATAGAAATGATCAAATATACAGTGCGAGTCTCTGCTCAAGCAAAACATCTAACCAACAAAAACCAACCCCTGTTACATTGTTCAGGGTCCTCTTTATAGGTAAAATATCCTGAAGTATTTATTACAACCGACCTAAATAGGTCTATGGGAAAAGGTTTTTAAAACCTAAACTTGTGCTGAAATTAAATGCGAGTAAATATCCTTTGGGCTGCGTCGGAGGCAGCTAGATCAAAATGAGTTAATACAGTGTCTTTGGTGACCTGGTGCAGCGGTTCTTCAATAACTGTGCTTTGCGTTCTGGTCCATTGATCTTATGTGAGCTTTAGTGTGTAGTCATTGTGATGATGAGCTTTGAATGGTTCCTTAAATGCTTCATGACTTTCAAGGTTTTATTTTAATGTTTCATTCACCTCAAGCCCTGAGAAGATCTTCACTAATACACTTCGCCGCAACACTTATACTCTTTGACAGGGTTTTTGGCTTCACATCTGCTTTGGTAGTCTTCAATGCCTGAACCGGGTCTCTCTCTTTCTTCTGATACGCTAAAATTTACAAAATCGGGCCCTTTCTGCCCTTTTCGGCGCAAAAATGGTTGAGGAATCAAAAGATTCTCCAATATGGCCTATTTCCCGTAGCGATGCGCGATTAGCGCTAAGCGCTAATCATGCATCGAAAACTGCCTCAGAATTTGAATCCGGGCCTCCTAAGATGCATTTTCGCGGTTGCGAGCCTTTCTTTAGCGGGTGATGTCTGCATGACGTCAGCGGTGGGTCCTGGTACGGCGGATGACATCAGTGGGTGATGTGGCAGGGTGATGTGGCAGGATGCTACATGGTGCGGTGTCTTATATGTTTCTGCGATGCGATAGCGGTAACTAAAATGCTACGAGTTACGATGCGATATATTCTCTTGACACTATGGTAATGTTGCATTAGAGCAAAGGGAAGAGGCATGCATTTTGGAAACATGACTCTTGCGACCGCTGATTGCTGATCTCGCGATATTGCATCGGCTAAGAGGGGAGGGGGCATATATATGTGACATATAGTATTTACGATATGCCGATTGCCGAAACAGCATCGGCGGGACATTCATCGGGGAGAAACAACAACGAGCCACATTACCTTTGCGAGCTCCGACCGCGATAATCGCATTAGAGGGGGATCCAAAGGGATCGAAAGAATGTTATGACAGTCGACAAGGGTTATTGCAATCAGAGGAAGGGTATGTATGCTTTTGCAGAGCATTTGAGGCCTCGGAAGAGGTCCAATAACCTAAAAAGAGGAATTTTATGCTTAGGAAGGAGTCCATTGCATTGGAAGATGTTTTTAAAGGGGCAAAATGAAGGTTCTTGCTATGTTTCAGGAAAACTTAGCAATTCCCAAGGAATACTTATGGTTATTTTTCAACCAAGGGGAGGGGATAAGTATGTAGGGGAGCTATTAACATAGTTTTAGTAGGGGATGGGGCGATAGGTAGGGAGCTATATAGTAAGTTAGTAGTTAATATGAACATGATGAGAAAGCGCTAAGTGGGTGAATCTTAGGCTATTAAGGGAAACAATGATCCATAAAGGGAGTATGAATATTCCTTGAGTAAAGCAGATCTTCACCAAGGTGAATGATATGGAAAATGATGAAACTAAGAGGCTTCAAGCAGATCTTGATCTCTTCAGGGAGATTAGTGAGTGTTTTGGGGAATAAGGAAGAAGGGGGAAATTAGTCATGCCTTGCTTGAAATCCTTCAAATGGAACTTGTCTGATAATTGTAACCTAAACTCATATGATACTTGAAAATATGGAATTGATCACAAATCAGCATTCTGCAACCTCAAAACTACCTACCCAACCTACTTACCTAAAAAAATTTCTTCTTTTTGGTTTGGGTGCATTTGGGCTTGTTGACCCAGCTTTTTCAACTTTTTGTCTTCCTATCTACATCTACACTTATTTCCTCCAAGGGCCCAGATTAAGCAGTTGGGCTCCTTTGATTCTCTACCTGTCTAAGGATCTACCAATATTAAGCTGTTTGGACAGATATTCATTCTCTATATTCTAAAACAGGAAATTGAAACCTAGGGAGGCCAATATTAAACTGTTTGGACCTCCGTTTAACTGAAAATTGTTCAAAAAATGGAATAGTACATCAAAATTGGAACACAACAGTGGTGTTTGAACTGGCACTTCCTCCTGGCAACCTTCATGGGCCTCTGTAGCAAATATGGAACATTGCAGCATGCAAAGAATGACATATTTGGCATGTAAAAATGTCAATCATGAAAGATGAGTAACCCGTTGCAGCAGGAGGCTAACACTAGCCAAGCCACCATAAAGATCTAAATTCCTCTTTGTGTCCATGGAATCTTCCACAGGTCTGAGAAGTATCCCATCTTCATCTCTACTATGGATACTCCTATTCTCTTCATGGGATATACTCTCTTCTTCTTCATAGGATTTCTCATTTTCTATTGCCAAAAAAGTAGGTCTATCTACATCACTTCTAGATGCACTTATATATATATATATATATATATATATATATATATATATATATATATATATCTTCATAAACTTTACATAAACATCTAGAAGATAAATGACCTATCTTTTTACATTTTTCATAAAGAAATAGCATACCTCATGAGAAACATGAAATTTATTATAATTCTTCATCATCATCAAATTGAGCGTGATGAGTACCATCTTCCTCAATGGTAGAAATATATTCTACCTTTTGAGCATCATTCCTCCTTTTACTTCTTTTATTTTCTCCAACAACAACATCTACATGTTCTGGTTCACTATTTGAGTAGCAAGGTTCATTAGCCTTCTCATTAACGTCCTAACTATCTCCTCCATATAGACATTGCAACTTGTATATCATTTCCTTTGTTGTCTCACAATGTCTCACTTTATCAACATTTGACTTTAATAGTCCTTTCATTATTTTCCTTTCGAATTCTTCTTTAAACTCATTCATTTCTCCATTCGCTATGGATCACTGTACATCAACATCTAAGGCCATTAAATAGGCTTCCATTCTAATCCTCTAGTGTTCATAGTCTGATCGATTCAAAAATGGAACTCCCTATGGCATTAGCCAAACTTGATTAACCATTGTTTCCCTTTGATCTACCTTTAAGCGGTTAAGTTGTTCCTGAAGGAACCAAGCTCTGATACCAATTGTTGGAAACAATGTTAATACTGAGAGGGTGAGTTGAATCAGTATTACAACCAATTTAAAATTTTGTGCCAATTTATATTCAACATTCAAGCTTGAAAATTATTCATGTGATCATAGACAACCTATTGTGTACCAATAATACAGATAAACACATGAACACATACACCATGAGCATCAAACAAATGAGACACAAAGGTTTTACGTGGAAACCCTTCTAGGAGAAAAAGCACCAAATATTATTTGTTATTATGATGTAAATAATAGCTCCTACTCTATTACACCAATGTTCGTGAGCCACCACTCACATGAAGCACCAAATCCCTTATATTTTTTGTTAGCACACACTTGTAAGAACCACCAACTCCCTTCTTTTGTAGACACCTGATCTACTTACTAGGAGCACCAACTGAAGCACCGACTTCATGTATTTGTTGAAAGCACCAACTTGTAGCTTCTTGGATTTATTCAAGAACCAATTTCAGAAGGCACCAACCCCCAAGCTTAATTCAAATATCCAATCACATGGAAGCACATTATCCCTATGTTGTAGGCTCAAACCCAGTCTCAATGAGGAACCAATATTCACGGTAAATGGCAGTTGCTATTCCTATTTTCAACTCTTATTTCCTCCACTTGGCCCTCTATTATCCTCTTCATTCATCCCTCTATTGTCCTTTTCATTCGGCGCTCTGTTTTTCTCAACTGCCTTCACTCATACTCATCATCATATTCTCATACTCAACCCTTGCAACACTTTATTCTCTTCTCACTCAATTCATTCTATAACATAATATCCTCATCCTTATACCTTCATAAAATTGGCACTCAACATCTATCAAACTTTTTCATATGAATAGACTCTTTTGACCTCTATCTGCAGAAACCTCAAACACTCAGGTATCTCCACTCAATTGTCTCAACAACATTGCATTCACCCCTGCTTGCATACTTGTAATCCTAGGTTTTGTTTCTATGGAACACAAGGAATGATGTAGTCCATGCTATCAATCACACTGCCTAAGTGTACTTTCAACATGGCTCTCCATCTTTTTGTTATATCCGATTACATGGCCACTGCAACTCAATTAATGCTAAGAATGGACACCTAAGTGTCTCCCATACTGAAAAAAAAATTTCTGAGTCAAACTACACACGACAACAAGGATCCTCTTGCTAAATAATTTCTCACATAACATAAAATGTACCTCAGGCATGGATTTATTCTTCTGTGATCATATCTTTTGCACTTGATAATCTTATTCATTTAATTCTTCATTATGTGCAAGGAAAAATAGGGATAGTTTGTTTCTATTCAGGACATGCTCCATTAATTCATTCTACACATTGTGGTCCTTACTACCTTACACCAACACTTATCAACAATTTCCTTTGACTTCACTTATCAATTCTAGCTTCAAACTCATTTTCATTCTCAAAGGAACTAATGTATTAACCAGTTGGTGACTCATCCATGCCTACATAACCAACTTATATTGACCAACCATTTTCTACATAACTTCCAAATATGGAGGGACTACCCAATATAGCACGTAGTGCTAAAGAGATATCGGCCCATCCAATCCTTCTCCCATGATTTGTAGAGATCCTCCAAATATGGCATAAGTGCCAAGCTTGGCCCATGGTGCTAAAGCATTTCTGACCCATACGTCATTTGGTCCAAGTTCTTTCTATGTTTTTAATTTCAAATAGCCCAAGAACTCTCAGTCACTTAATGCATAAAAGAAATACAAAACAAGATCTTGGGTGCCTCTTTGACTATATCCTCAAGGGCGTAAATTGTACGCATTAAAACTTTGTGCCCTTGGCCACACAGTTACACAAAACCACATCCTAGGGTTTACTTGAGCCCCCATCCTTTTCCTCTAGTGTGCCTTTGTTTTTCTCCATTTTGTTGGTCACCAATGGCACATGAGACCATGTCCTGGGTTTTACTTTAGTCCCTAGTTCCTTTATCCCAATGCTTTTCTACTACACACTTTAAAACCTTTTAGGGTATTTCCTACAATATTATGTGTCCCGTGGGTCCACCCTATGCCTCTTCTAATTAGCCTATGGTTATGACGGTATGTACCAAATTGTCATGGCGACTGTATCCTGGCCAAAACTATATGCACCCTATTATTTCCTTTGGGATGAGCCTTGCGGGATGACATGTCCCATGGGGTCCTTCCTTGTGTCTCCTTGGCTTGTGCTCTGCTGCAACTACCTCTTCATCCCTACGCCTAGTGAACCCATTGCTTCCACCTATGCCCCTTTTAAACCTTATGAGGTCAATCCCCATGGATGATGTGTCTGAGTGGTTCCGCTCATTAAAACTACGAGCAAAAAATCTTCTACCACATAGCCCACTGCCAAGTCAGCATGTCGAATCCTCTGAGCATTTCTTCAAAACTTCTGGGGTAGAGCCTCTGAGATGACATCATTATCACATCCTCACGAGCCAATAAAATGTTTCCACGTGCCTACTTTGAGGAGAGGAAAAAGGGTCCCAGGCCCAGTGTTTTGCGGAAAATTCCTTTGTTAATTTTTATAATGGTCTCGACCATTTATTTAACTCAGCACCACCCTCCTTTGTTGTGTAGTTGCCATGTTTCTTAATTCTTACCATCCCAACCTTCATCTTTCATGCCATGTTTAAACTATTCAGTGTACTACCGTTGGGATGACATCATTAGCATGCATTATCCCTCTTGTTCTCTTTGTGTGCACCTTTTAATATTTTGAGGTAAGCTTCACCGAGATTACATGTTAAAAGGGCTCCACCACAGGAAAATAAAAATATTTCTGCCACTATTATTTTTTCCCACATCTTATTAACTCTGGTTTAGTAGATTCACTTAAATAGCTATGCCAACTTACTCTACCTCTTTTGGAAAAACATTAAAATAACACACACCAAGGGGTCCTCCAACCATTAATAGATTTGTATCTTTGACTTTGAGCTACCTAGGCTTTGACTGGTAATAACTCTTGATCCAAGAGCCCATTTGTAGACTTAAGTATACTAGTGCAAAGCTCTTTCTGAGCACTATCAAACTATGTCATATCCAAGAGCATATGAGTTTATCTCTAGAGGAAGAGCCTCCTCCAAAGCTTGGGACTCCCTAACCATCATAGGTATACTATTTTAGCTTCTTAAATGATCCTACTACTATGATTATTCTCTAATATAAACTACAACAACCATATGACTCCCTTGAGATTGACACACCATGCACATCAATGTTGGCCCAATGGAAATTAATGCTAACTTGGTTAACATCAATGCTAGCACACATGTTTCCACCAACATCAATTCTAATATGGTTGACAACAATGCAAACACACTTACTACCACTAGCTATCCATACAATGTCATATGTTCAACACCTAATGCCCCCTTATATATTGATACTTAAGAAAAATCCCCTTCTAGGCATCATGTAATACCCCTGGTTTGACCCCCAAATTTTAAATGTAATTTCACATACGATGCTTAGGCTAGTAAATTGTCGTATGTTGACTAGGCTAGTGAGACAAATTTCTATTAAGGCTTGCATGCCTATTTATGTATAAATATGTTAGGCCAATAGGCCAATGTATTGATATGTTTTAAGGCTAGTGTGCCTGTGTAATTGGGTCAAAGAACCTATATTACCAGGCTAGTGAGCTAAGTTCGATTGGCGCTTATGTTCCTTTTTATGTGTAATTCATTAGACCAGTGGGTTAGAGTACTTATGAGTTTTGAGGCCAAAATTCTTGTGTTATTAGGCTAGTGAGCCTAGTTGACAGCTTATTTGCTACAAAGTAAGGGATGAAAAGAGTATGGGGGCCTAAGACTCCATGATACTAACAGTACCATAATATGAAATTATACTATAATATTATGATATAATATTAGGGTACACCATGCTTTAGGGAAAATTTTAAGGATGGAATTTTTTCTTGAAGTTTAAAAACATTAGCAAATATCAGTAGTCCCTAATATGCAAATTATAAAATGTTTATTGATATATTTGTAAACGTATTCAAATTTATAATGATTTTATATATATTCTCTATATAATGATGGGCATTTTTTTAGGTAAAAAAAAATTATATTGTAACATTTCGGCGAACCATTTTTAGAAAAATGGAAATTGGAAAATCCTTTTTTTGGAAAAATCATGGAAAATTAGCCCACCTACGAATATTAGCCCCTAAAATTTTACATGCAATGCTTATAAAAAGGTGGTTCCCTTATTCAGTTGATCATGGATTAGTAGGGACAAGTGCCCTTGCATGAGGGTCAGGAGTGTACCTTGAGACCCACAAGGGCAACAGGAACTTCTGGAGTTGTAGAAATCTAGAAATTCATGTTCAACCAAGATAAAAACCTTGGAGGTAGTGGCACAACTTGAGGGATTGCATGTGAAAATAAGGGGGTGCACTACTTGCGTGTGGGGCTGATGGGGGATGTGACCCTGTTTGTTAGAGGTTATTAGGTTTGGTACATTGGTGATGTTATGTTTGGTACTGAATATGTATCTAGATCAAAGATCCATTTCCAAGTGGATTCATGGCCCTCTCACAAGGGTGACGAGTTTTTGAGTGAGATGGAGTAGCATGATCTATGGCTGGGTGGCATCTTCGAGGTCTAAAACTAGTATAAAAAAATTCACAATTACGTACCTAAAACCCATCTTATGCATGCCATGTTTTCTATTTTATGATTTATGTTGCAGATTATTCCATTCTTTTGTTTATGTTTTATTTATAAGGATAGTACTAGTGTTGGTGATAGTGGCATCACCCCATATGGGATACTGCAGGGTGTTATGAGTCATATGAAAGCCTAGGTTACAGGATTGCATCAGCGAAAGACAAGACATAGAGGTGAAATTGTTAATATACTTTCCAATTTTTTTACAAACTTCTTGAATAGAATGCATTTTCAGAGCAATTTTTGACACAAGTGTTTATTCTATATTTGATACACTTGCCCTATATTTTAGGCCCTACCTTAATTTGGACAACAATAATATGTGGTCTGGTTTCAGGTGTGCTTATTATTTTTTAGTCATGCTTGGTTATGGCTTCTTCTACATTAGAAATCCCCTTAGTAGAGTCCTAATGTTTCCAACTTCCATGGAGTATGAGAAATGCTCTTATTGTCTATTTCCTTGAATCTTGGTCACATTACAGTGGCACGTATGACTAGATATAAAGCTAGGCATAAAATGCTTCACTTGTAGTAGCTTGATCCTAAAGTAGTTTCTCTCTACAACAAAATTTTCTTTAGTTATTAGAATAGATGATGCTCAGAATGGAAGAGTATATGATTCCCATATTCTATTTGATGAAATTTCAAACAAAAACTGGACTCATGGAATACTATGATTTTAGTCTATGTCCATAATGGTATAATGGGTGATGTAGGTGAATTTCTTGTCAAAGTGTTTATATGAAATGTTACTTCCTAGAATTTGATGATTGTTGGACGAAAATAAGAACAAAAAATTGTTGAAGAACCCAATATATCATCTGAGCATCTCCTACAAACGTGTTTAAGAAGGAAACAATTTGTTAAACAAAGTGTCTAAGTGAAAGGTGATCTCATGGAATAAAATTATATCTAAGTGCATCTAGAATATAAGGAAGCCAAGATGAAAATACACCCAATAAACCATATGTACTTTATTTTCACGCAATACATGGGAAATATATGATCTAAATATTCTTCAGTGATCATGCATAGGAAGTGAGACAAAAGGTAGCAACCAATAAAGACAAATATTGTGGGTTTTCATCAGCTAGAGGATTTCACAAGCCTAGTTCATACTCAGGATTTGGAGGTGGATATGATGATGATTGACATGATGATGATCAGTATGGAGGTCAAAACGTGAGAAAACATGATGAAATATATGGAAAGGAACTACTAGGTATGGTGATGGGTACAAAGAAGGATATCAACATAGTAGTGACAAATATTGAAACACTTTGGATGGAGATCATTAAAAATATGACGATTTTGGTAGACTCAAGGATTATGAAGATGTTTGGTATAAATAAAAAAATATAATAACAATTATCATCTTTCTTCAAGGTATTCAAAAAAATTAGTTAGAAAGGAAATTGGAAGCTCCTCCTAGTTATCAAGAATCAATTGATGATCTTGGTAGTTGTTAGCACCTAAGTCTACCTTAGGCTGAAGGAAGGCAAAATTCAAGGTAACCACAAATCATGCTCAGTCTGGTAGCTAGCCCTAATAGAACAAGAGAGGGCTCTCTCCGAGTCAAGCTCAGTGAATAGATAAACGATATGGCCTGAGATGACTTACAGTGAAAATATTGATCTTAGGCTAGTAAATAAATATGGATACAAGAAGCAATTTTTTATGAATGATTGAGTTTCTGGGATGGTATGGGACCAACGGACAACAATGAGCAAAGAATTGAACACAAAGGCATAGATTACTTCGTGAGGCGAGACAGGTGGAAAGTCTAGCAATTAAATTTGAAGTAATGCGGAACGGAAAGATTGTTTAGGAGGGTGAAAAGGGCATAAACACATGAATCCTTTTCAACAGAAGAAGAACACCTACGTGAAACTTTCCCACAGGCAAAGCAATAAACATGAATTGTACCTTATCTTACTTAGAAAATTTCACTGAAATGAAATATGAATGAACTATGAAACATAACGAAATACATATGAAACATAAAGAGAACACATTTGCTACACTCACGCCACAAGAATCTCATGAAACAGAGCCACTGTCTTTCATTAATCCTCTGTCAAAATATACAATGAAGAACTGAGTTTCTCTCCCACGGTCTCCCAAAAATTACAAGCCAACCAACCCTTTGCAAATGGTTTGCATACAATATATAGACCATGCCATGAGGAAATAGAACTACCAAGAGTTGGGGAGTTTTTCGAATCATTACAAAATGGGAGTGAAAAGCCAACCATTAGTTACATGTGCAGCGTTACAAAAATGACAAATGGCTTGGGTGACTACTCACCTTCCTTTGCCACTTGGATAGAAGCCAACCTTTAGCGGAAATACTTTAAACTTTGCCTTAGGTGCCAAAAAAAGTGTATTGTAAATGATTGGGCCCACTTGGAGAAAGTCACGAATCGAAATGTCGCGAAGCGGAAGTGATTTGGCCTTTTTCTCTATATGCGATGCGCCCAAATCTATATGCGCCATGCCACTTTGGAGGCTGTTTTGAGGTACCTTCAGGCATCCCAATTGTACCCAAGTGTGCTTGTTAGAAATCCTAGCCTATCTACTTTCCAACCCAAGTGGAATTTCTGAATTTGGTGCTCATTTTCCCCTCCAAAACTTCATTCTCCCAAGACTGCTTCCTATGTGTCAAAATAGGGGCAGAGAGGTCATTTTTTGAGTGTTTTTGACCTCCTGGAGACTCAAATCATGCCCAAATTTCTTTTCCATGCACTAGTAGTCGTGATTTTGCATATTGAATCCAACAATGCAAACAATTTGCAATTTGGAGCTCCCAATCCTAAGCGTCGCGCCAGTGGCGCGACGCATAGGGAGAAAAAACCTGTGTTGTGACCAAAAATTTTCCATGTGACCAAAATTGTCCTAAATTTCTTGAAATTTGGGCTGGAGATCCTCTATGAGGTGCTATGCTGGGCCACAAAGGCTTCAACCAAGATTCTAAGCCGATCTTGCTCTTTTTGCCTCTTTTGCCTCTTTATCGCTTTGCTCAATTTTGCCTTCAGACTCCTTATCTGAGCCTTTAAACTCATGTTCCATGCCCTGTAATGATAAACCATCTGCCTCAGTATGGTTTTGTCCCTGTCGGCCTTCTCTAGAAGTCTCTCAAGGTGGATATTGATGCGCTCAAGCAAAGACTCTTGGTCATTGTTAATCTCTTTCTCCAAGGGAGTGAGCTTGATCCTCCTATGCTGGGCAGCTTGGCGATTCTCACGGATGTGTTGCAGCTCCATGATCTCATTTTAGTCCTCAAGTTGTTTGTTCCTCTGCTCCAAATACATGATAATCCATTTGGCCCTCTCCAAATTGAGTGACAAGTCTTAGATCTCCGTTTTTTGCTCCTGGATGGTCCTCCTAAGTTTGACACTCTCCTCATCTGCATCATCATCATGAATGAGGATGAAGTTGGCCTCTTGTTCACCTGATGACCCCTCGTCATGCATGGGCCTCTTGCCCTTGTCTTGTACCTGTGTTTTCGATGTCGGAAGCAAGGCCCCTTCCACCCCGGATGGAGATAACACTCGCTTTGCTGCTGCAAACAAATGTCTACTGCCTCTCTGATATGTGATGAATACTGGCATAGTAGTGGTCTCATGGCACTCATACTGATGAGAAGGACCACCTATCTCATGTTTCGCTTCTGATAATACCTGTGAAGTGTTGAAGAGGTCATGGGAGATGAAGTTCTACCAAGCAATGCCCTACAGTCCCAGCTGATGATCCACCAAAATCCGGACAAGAGAAAAGTGATAAACACTGTTAAGTTGCTGCTGAGGGGTCTTGTGCTGCATGAAGGTGTTCATCCTCTCTATGTTCCTGCAAATGAAAAATGGGAGGTTCATCATCTGTACCCTAGTAAAGTGCATGAGCAACCTGATGTGATAGGAATATAGACGAGAGAACCTCCTCTCACAGTTGAAGTATTTCATGATCAATTTCATGACTGGAGCATATTCATCTTTCAAATATCTAAATGGAAAGACTCTTGTGAGCTGCCTCAAGAAACTGGCCTTAATGTAGGGCTCATAATGTTGCCTATCCACCTTCTGTTTCTTGTGCCACTGTTCTCCAACATTTGGTATGCCGGTTGCTAATGAGATAGTTTCGGGTGTTAATGTGAAGGTGACCCCGACCAAGATAGAGTGACCCCCATGTAGGTGAAGCACAAAAAGATGGTCCAACTCATGATGAACTCAAACATTAGCCACCCTTTGAAAAAAATCAAAACATGATAGATGCTGGAAAAATGGCATAGCAAGAGGACAGGCCTAACATGTTCTCCACTTTTGTGATGTCTCCTGGGAGCCTATTCTTCCGAGGATGAATCACTTTGTGTTTCCATCTCATACTCCAATGAATGCTCAGATGCCATGACTGCTGTGTGTACTGTACTTGGGCTGCCCTTTGATGATGGTATGAAACTAGGTGTTGTTGTGATATTTGCCTCCAAGGGGAACAATGAAAAAAAGGGAGTGTTAGGAGGGGAATAATATGATGGGAATACGGGTTATGGGGGAAATGTTGTTTAGGGATATGTAGGAGGGTCTGGGGATTTTATAAGGTAGGGTTTTGGGGTTTATATTGACCAATGAGTGGAGGGATAGGGAATATGGGTTTATTAGTGTTTTAGGGTAGGGAAAATAGAGAAAAATGGGATAGGGGGGAAGGGAAAAATGGAAAGGATTGAAACAATGAGAGGTGAAAGAGGAGCCTTGGCATCAATACCATAAGTTTGCAACCCTAGCAACCATGGCTTTGATGTTTTCTAGTGGTAGGTTTTATGAGTTTTTGTTGCAACTATACATAGCCATGAACCACCATAACCTTCACAAACATACATGAGCCATCAAGATTTAGAACCTACCTGTCGATTTGAGGGGTTTCAAAGGCAACTTGATGCAATTTGGAACAAGTTTTGGGCCTTTGTGGGTGTGCGCCACACAACAAGCGCACTGCACTTCACTCTTTATATGCGTCGTGCCCTTGTATTTTTACTACTGCGGGATCGCGCCCTCTATGTGCGTCGCGCCCCTGTGTGTGCCTTGCGCTCTTGAAAATGACTCCAAACTTCACTCAAACACGTGCTAGCTCGTCTTAATCACCTTGAAATTCTTTCTCTCCACCTTGTTATGAAAAATTATTATGTTTCTTGTAGAAATCCTTTATAAAGACTTTTGGAGTCATGGGTTAAATTTTTGCTTCTTCAAAAACCCACTTTGCTAATGTTTCATTTTGGCCTTTTTCACTGAGTTAATGCAACACTGAATTTCACTTTTCCCTTTGCATTTTTAGCTAGAATGATGAAATTTTCAGCACTTTTTGTAGGGGTTGCAAGACAAGGCATTTGGCCATGGAAACCATGACTGCACCCGAAGAAATCAACTGGAGACTTTTTTGAAAATTATCACAAATGTCACATTGTTTTGACTTTTCTTCAAAATAGAGTTTTGAAGAACAGTCGTAATCTGTCAACATGACAATGAAAACCTTTGAATCATGACTTTGTAAGGGCCTCCCTCTGGCCTGCATGGCTTTATTGGACCTGGTTGAAGACCAAATTGACTAATCCCTAGACCTAATGACTGAAAATGACTCTTGTCCATTAAGGATCGAACATTGACTGTCATGGACTTTAGTGAACCTTGAAAAAAGACCTCAGCCAGCAGGTGCCAGACATGAGGGGAAATGAATGACAAGACCTTTTCTGTCAGATTATGGCATTCCCCTAGTGGAATGCAGCTAAGTGAATGGAGTGGGACTCCTAAAAATGAAATGCAGAAAGAGTTTTGATCTCTGACTGACCAGACCGACTCTAACATTAGCTCCAATGGGGGATGGTAGCTCCTTGGAGGTGCCAAGAACAACAAATCTCTGGAAAAGATAGACAGTGCCTTCGTCCATTGGGCTATGGAGTCATTATTTTGACAAAAATACAAGACTTTGACTCATTTATGAAACTAAAATGACCAAAAATTGACTCAAATTTGACATTGAAATGACTTGAAGACTAACTTGACAAACTCTAACCAAACTAAAATAAAATGGTATTTACAGTGACAGTGGAAGCAGTGTTAATAACTCAAAAATGGTACCGCTTGAGCAGCCGACCATTGATCGGCCCTCCTAGACAATCTTCCCCGTTCATTTCCTTCAGAAGAAAGGCATTCTGACCCCGATATGTTGCAATCTTGAAAGGACCTTTCCAGAGGTTCTCGAACTTACCGTGCTTACCCTTTTCCTCATTCCTTGCATCCCACTTCAGCACCACATCATCCAACTGAAATTTGTCTGCCTTTGCCTTTTTGTCATAAATTTTCTTGATCTTCTCCTGCAATTTGGATGTGTTCTTGAAAACTTCTTCTCTGGTCTGCTGCAAGTGGACCATTTGATTCAACCTTCTCTGCATGGGATCTTCTTCACTGCTGGCCTCCTGAAGAAATTTGACTACCGGGGTAGCGAGAGAGGTAGGAAATACTGTATCAACTCCATAAACAAGCTCAAATGGTGATGTACCAATGGATTTCTTCTGACTGACCCGATCTGCCCAAAGTGCATTGACCAACCTCTTATGCCAGCTCTTCTTATTTATTTCCAGCAACTTCTTGATGATGTTGACCAATTATTTATTCAAATACTCTGCCAATCCATTGCCTTGTGGATGATAGGCAATTTAGTGACCCAAGATGATGTGATATTTACGATAAAACTCTACCATCCTTTTTTATTTGAAAGTTGTTGCGTTATCAGTGATTAACTTATTTAGGCAACCAAAGTGAGACAAGAAGTTATTTTCAAGGAATGAAATGATTACCGCATCTGTAGCTTGTCTGGTGGGAATTTCCTCGATCCATTTCGTGAAATAGTCTGTCGCTGTGAGGATCCATCTATGTTTATCGGAAGAAGCGGGATGAATTTCACCAATGAAATCCAACCCCCATTGTTGGAAAGGGGCACTCACCTCAATAGGCTTAAGTGGTAAAGGTTGTAACTTCTGCCTTCCTTCGAAAATCTAACACTTATGAAAGCTCTTGACCATCTTATATACATCAGCAAAAAATGTCGGCCAATATTACCCTGCTCTCAGAATTTTATTTGTTGTTGATTTCCAAAAAAGGTGGCCACCACAGTCTCCTTGGTGGCAGTCCTCCATGACCTTCTTTTCTTCCTTTTCCACCAAGCAATTTAATAGAACACCACCGGGATCTTTCCAATACAGTGCAGAATTTAGAATGCAAAACTTGGCAACCTTCAATTTGAGTGTTCTCGCTTTGTTTTTAGTCATGCCGGGTGGTGGTGACAAATTTTTAAGCACATATATGATATCTGAATACCACGGAGAAAGAGCAAACATTTCAGATACCTGAATTGACGATCCTTCCTCATTCTCACCGGACATAGCAGCGATCAGATTTATGTCCAAGGCATGCAAGTTTGATTCGGCCATTAACTTTGCCAATCCCTGTTCTTTAACAAGATTTGTGGGCTTTATTTCCACATCATATTCCAGCAAGGCTGCAATCCACTTGCCTCGTCTTTCTTCCAGATCGGTCTACACTAAAACATCTTTGACAGCAGCGTTAGGAACATAGGCCAAAACATGAGAATGTAGAATATATACCTGAAAATATTTCAATGCTTTCACAAGTGCAAGGGATTGCTTCTCAATGATGTTGTATTTTAAGGCTACATCTCTTATAGCTCTGCTGAAGAATGCAATGTGTCTTTCGTGATCATCTCTTTTCTGCAATAACACCACTACCATAGTATGCTCTGAAGCAAATGAAAACAATATGAAATCCTGAGTGTAGTCCAGGCTGACTAGGACGGGAGCTGAAGAAAGAGCCAATTTGACTAAATTGAAAGATTTTACTGCCTCCTCCATCCATCTCACTTGGCTATCCTTCTTAAGCATGTTTGTAATCTCTCTTAGATGCTCAGCAAGCTTAGGTACAAAGCGGCGTAGAAAATTCATCTTACCATTGAAAGATTGAATCTCTTTCTTATTCCAGGGAAGATCAATTTGCTTAATCGCTTGTACACATGCTAGGTCAATACGAATTCCATCTTTTGAGATAATGTGCCCGAGTAGTCTGCCTTCCTCCATGGCAAACAAACTCTTTTTCGGATTCAGTGACAAGCCATATTTTCTGCACTTTTGAAAGACAATTTTTAGATGGTATATGTGCTCTTCATCAGATTTGGAAAACACCGTCAAATCATCCAGGTACACAACCAAAAAGAAATCCTTCTCATTTGCAAAAGCCAAGTCCATTGCCCACTGAAATGTGGCACCTGCGTTCTTCAAACCGAAAGGCATTTTAGCGTAATGAAAGGTTCCCCATGGAGTGGTGAACGTTGTCTTGTCTTGGTCATCTTCATGGACAAAAACTTGGTTATATCTGGAATAACCATCAAGTAGTGACATACAAGATGCTCCCACTACTCGCTGAAGTATATGGTCCATTTTTGGTGGTGGATAATTATCTTTCAACGAAACTTTATTGAGATTTCTAAAATCAATGCATAAGCAAATCTCACCTGTCTTCTTTCGTACGGGCACCAAATTAGAGATCCAATCTGAAAAGCTGATGGGAACAATGATCCTTGATTTGTACAACCTGTTTATCTCCTTTTCAATAGATGGCAGTAGCTTTGGATTAAGCCTTCTCAACTTTTTCCTGAATGGTTTCTGATTGGGCTTGATGGGTATAGTGTGTTGAATTATATTGGTATCGTATTTCTTTAAGTCAAAATAGTCCCAAGAAAACACATTTGCAAATGAAGACAACAAAATGATATATTTGTCCTTTATTTTTGGTGGCAATGCTTTAGACAATTTTACCAATTTAGGATTAACAGCTGTTCCGACATTGACTTCTTCCACACCCTTCTCTGTTGGCTGCAATGTTGGTTTGTGGGCTACATCATCTTGATCAAATAGTTCTTCTAAAGGTATCAAGCCTTTAGGAATAACGTTATTCTTCAGCTGCAACACATCCATTTCATTGATCTACATATCATCTATACCATTACCTTTACCATTGTCATTTTCTACATCAATTGAGGTCTCTTTGAACTTGCCTTTATTTTGCAGAAAATCATCAATCTCCTCATCATCTTGTAAAACTTGCCAATATCTCTGATTGTCTAGGACAGTCGGACGATGCAAGACATGGATTTCGAATTTATTACTAGAGTTCATTGGGATCTTCAAACTACTTGTTGCATTAGTAAGAGTATCAACAACACTATTTTGTATATGAGGCACACATGTCAAGGTGTATTCTGAAAATAATTTTAGGATGTCTAGGACTGCATTACGGTAAGCCCGCAGCTGAGGATGCTTTGCTTGATATTTGCCTCTGACCTGCTTAATCACCAATTCGGAGTCGCCATATACTAAAATCCTCTTAGCATTCATCTTTCTTAGAATTTTTAGACCAGCAATCAGCACTTCATACTCAGCTTCATTATTTGAACAATCAAAGGATAACTTGTAAGAGCATACCCACACTTTACTAGGCACTTTGTTCGGGGCGGAGAGAGGACCACGTACCCAAATTCTGATTCCAGTGCAATCATTTCCCACTGCTCCATCAAAATCCATGGTCCACAAACCTTCTTCCTCCTCTTGCAAGTGTTGAAAATCTGTTTGTTGTGCCTTGTCTGCTTGCTATCCATTACTTTCAGCGGATCGCCCAATGGTGTTCTGTTGTTCTTGTCCTTCCTTCTTTAAAACTCCTCTGAAATTTTTTGTTATTTTCGGAATATCATTTGCTTCTACTAACTGACTTTTGATATCATTGAAACTATCAAAATACAAAACAAACGACTCTAAATTTGTATGTACATAATTAATTGGATGATTTATTGGTTTCTCCTTGCTTGTGATCATGTATTTCATTTTTTTTCCCGATACAGTTTCCTCATTTGGCCAAACACCGGAATCGTTACATAGGAGAAATCTAGTTGTAGTGTCCCTTTCAATTTTGCTACCCAAGACCTAGAAAGAAGCATGCCAAACTTGGGAGGAATATCTGCTACAACAGCGTCCATCAAAACATTCTTCATTGGGAGTTGATTCAAACTCACAACCAAGTCTTTGATGAGCCCTATACATCTTTCACTGCTGGAATCAAATGAATAGAGTTCATGGTATTTCCGGTGATGTCCAGACCCAGCTTATCCATGATAGCCTTGGGCATGAGATTGTGAGAAGCTCCGGAATCGAACATGGCATTATGTAACACAAAATCATGCAATCTTAAACTGATGTAAAAAGGTGGCACATCACTATCAGGAGACTCACCATTCGATGTTGGCCCAAAGATCATTTTAGGTTGATCATCTTCGACATTCACCATGTCATACATTGGGTCCAAATTCAACATTTTAGATACTTTCCCTCTATAACTGTTGTTCCTCATTATTTCAGTCAAGGGAATGGATACCTTTAATTTAGAAATCTCATTCTCTAAATTAAAAGCGGGAATATTTTCTACCTCTTTAACTGGGATTTCTCTCCTTTCCTTTTCTTTTGATGCAATTGGCTGGTTTGATTGTTTTGCTGATGGTGATTTACTGCTCTCCGGACCAACCGCCTCCTTTCCTTTCCTTTGTGTAATTGATGAATCATTCTTTGATGTTTTAGCGTCCTTCCTCTTCTGAATTGTTTTGACCGGCACATCTCTGTTTCTAAGTGAATATCGTTGCTGTTGGGTGGACAGAGCATTCATATAGCCTCTTTGGTACTCATCTGATTCTTCCTCCAGAACGATGTCATTGGCTAGAACGAAATCTCCATCTTTGTGTACAGTCGAGCTTTCTACATACTCCTCATCCTCAGTGATATAAATAGGCAAATCATCAGGAGTAAAGAGGTGGTTTTATTCACCTATTATTTTCCCGTCCTCATCTGACTCTCGTCCATGCACAAAATTTTGCTGCAAAGGTCGCTGTGTTGGTTGCTGTGTTGTCTGCTCTTAGGCTCGTTGATCTCTCTGCCTTATTCTATATTGTGGCTGTTGTTGGCCATGAAAGTTAGGATTTATAACTTGTGGCTCAGGTTTATCAAGTTTCACCCTTTCAGGCATCTGCTCTACCTTCCGAAGTAGTTGATCTACCGAGGAAGATTCTTCTTTTACGGTGACCTTATTTTCTGCCTTTGCTCTAGCTCTCTTGGTCAACAGATTTTCTTCAACGCTGACCGCTATCTTCTGAATGTCTTCCATTGTGGCCGGCTCTCTCTCTCTTAATTGATAAGCCATGTTAGCATCAAAACCATCTAGAAACTTTACCATGGCTAGCCCCAAAGGTGGCCTTAGATGATTTGGAATTTCATTATAAACTGAATTGAATCTAATGCAATAGTCTTGGACCGACTCACCAGCATTTGATTTGCTCATATTCAACCAGAATTTGGAGAGGATTCTTTTTCACTTCCCAGTGGTTTAAAATTTATCTTTGTAGGTCAGCCAAGGTAGCGATACGTGCAGCCGGAAAAACTTTGAACCATTTCCTCACTTCAGCTGCAAATTTCTGTACAAAGAGTCTCATTGCCACATTCTCTGCATAGATCTCATGAAGTTCATAGAAGTCTGCCATTTAGTCCACATGTTGCTGAGTAGTAATGCTATTAGGAGTGCCATAAAAAAATGGGATTTTACTTTGATAATCTTCGGGCGTATCATCCAAAACTTGAGGCAGAACAAGGGGTGCAAAACAGGCATCCATCACTCTTGGTGGATTCGGCCTTGGAGGTGTTGGAGGAGTGTGGGCAGTTTGTAGGGGGCTAGCAATTGGAGTTTGACGCTGAGCTATAATGTAATTATCAATCGACCGGTTAGCCCTTTCCATCTCCAAGTCTACAAGAAACTATGGATTGTGGATAGTAGAGTCAACCGCCCTTTCGGATTTGGTCTCGAACAACGATATTTCAAACTACTCATCAAAATCTAGCTCTTCAATATATTCAAAAATGTCAGGGCATGAATGGGATTTGAACACGGGAGATATATAGCTCTCTTGACGACGAATTCTTGAAATCAAATTGGGATTTTCGTAGATGTGCAGAGGATCTGGATCAAGATTAGCTCTGGTATATCTTTTAGAAGCCAACGTGCTATTGAGAAAAATCAAAGGACACAACCAACTCACTCAGCCTATGAAATCCTAAACCTATCATCCGGAAGCTTAGAATTATCAAGAAGTAAGGGGAATAATTTCGAGTCCCCAGAATGGTACCACTATGTTAGCACCTAAATCTACCTTAGGCTGAAGGAAGGCAAAATTCAGGGTAACCACAAACCACGCTCAGTCTGGTAGCTAGCCCTACCAGAACAAGAGAGGGCTCTCTCCGAGTCAAGATCAGTGAATAGATAAATGATATGGCTTGATATGACTTACAGTGAAAATATTGATCTTAGGCTAGTAAATAAATATGGATACAAGAAGAAATTTTTATGAATGACTGAGTTTCTGGGATGGTATGGGACCAACGGACAGCAATGAGCAGAGAATTTAACACAAAGGCACAAATTACTTCATGAGGCGAGACAGGCGGAAAGTCTTCCAATTAAATTTGAAGTAATGCAGAATGGAAATATTGTTTAGGAGGGTGAAAAGGGCATAAACACATGAATCCTTTTTCAACAGAAGAAGAACACCTACGTGAAACTTTCCCACAGGCAGAGCAATAAACATGAATTCTACCTTATCTTAGAAAATTTCACTGAAAGGAATTATGAATGAACTGTGAAAAATAACGAAATACATATGAAACATAAAGAGAACACGTTTGCTACACTCACGCCAAAAGAATCTCATGAAACAAAGCCACTGCCTTTCATTAATCCTCTGTCAAAATATACAATGAAGAACTGAGTTTCTCTCCCACAGTCTCCCAGAAATTACAAGCCAACCAACCCTTTGCAAATGGTTTGCGTACAATAAATAGGCCATGCCATGAGGAAATAGAATGACCAAGAGTTGGGTAGTTTTTCGAATCATTACAAAATGGAAGTGGAAAGCCAACCATTATTTACAGGTGCAGCGTTACAAAAATGACAAATGGCTTGGGTGACTGCTCACCTTCCTTTGCCAGTTGGATAGAAGCCAACCTTTAGCGGAAATACTTAAAACTTTGCCTTAGTGCCGAAAAAAGTGTATTGTAAATGAGCGGCCCCACTTGGAGAAATTCGTGAATCGAAATGTCGCGAAGCGGAAGTGATTTGGTCTTTTTCTCTATATACGTCGCGCCCAAATCTAAATGTGCCACGCCACTTTGGAGGTTGTTTTTAGGTACCTGTAGGAGTCCAAATTGTTCCCAAGTGTGCTTGTTGGAAAGCCTGGCCTGTCTACTTTCCAACCCAAGTGGAATTTCTGAATTTGGTGCTCATTTTCCCCTCCAAAACTTCATTCTCCCAAGACTTCTTCCTGTGTGTCAAAATAGGGGCAGAGAGGTCATTTTTTGAGTGTTTTTGACCTCCTGGAGACTCAAATCATGCCCAAATTTCTTGTCCATGCACTAGTAGTCATGATTTTGCATTCTGAATCCAACAATGCAAACCATTTGCAATTTGGAGCTCCCAATCCTAGCCGCTCCAGTGGCACGATGCATAGGGAGAAAAAAACCTGTGTTGTGACCAAAAATTTGCCATGTGACCAAAATTGTCAAATTTGGGTTGGAGATCCTCTATGAGGTGCTATGCTGGGCCACATAGGCTTCAACCAAGATTTGAAGCCGATCTTGCTCTTTTTGCCTCTTTTTCCTCTTTGTCGCTTTGCTCAATTTTGCCTTCAAACTCCTTATCCGAGCCTTTGAACTCATGTTCCGTGC
>APFE030960186.1:0-37727 GCA_000404065.3 Pinus taeda
TTAGCTTGCTTGAGGGACATTTGTTTATATGGTTATAGCCATAGGAATACCCAGTCACCTACATCAAAACTTCTTTCACTGCGATGTTGATCTTCTTGTTGTTTCATTCTATTCTGCTTCAAAGTGAGGTTATCCTTTAAGAGTTGGAGAACTTGTTGTTGATGCTTGATTTGATGGGGTAATTTTTGTTGTAGTATGGAAGGAAGTGTTATACTACCATTCAGCCAGAGGCAATGATTTGACCCATTGTGTCTGTTTATCATATACAACGCAACAAAGATATCCTTCCAAACATTTGTTTACTATCTCAGTTTGCCCATCAGATTGAGGATGATAACGTGAGCTATGAGATAACTGAGTACCAAGACAAGAAAATATTTTTGTCCAAAAATTTCCAGTGAAAATGGGATCTTTGTCAGTTACAATAATCTTTGGGTTTCCATGTAGCTTTTGAACTGTTTCGATAAATGTAGTAGAAACTGTACTGGATTTAAATGGATGCGATAATGCACAAAAGTGTGCAGACCTGGCAAGTCTGACAACTACCACCATGATGACACTCTTTCCTTTGAACTTAGGTAAGCCTGTGATAAAATCCATTGAAACCTCCTCCCAACGTTGGCTTGGAATAGATAAAGGTTGTAATAGACCTGGGGTTTTAATTGTTTCAACTTTATTTTGTTGGCAAACCTAACATTCTACCACAAAATTTTGAATAACTGATTTAAGGCCATCCCAAAAAAAATCCTTCTTAACCCTGTGGTAATTTTTAAAAATCATGAGTGCCCTCCTAAGGGAGAGGTGTGCAATTCCATAAGAATCTTTTGTTTGAGTTGGCAATTCTTACATAGGTATAAGTGATCTTTGTACCATAACGAATCATTTTTCCAGCTAAATGTATCAGATGTACTGGGATCTTGTTGTAACTTTTGAATGAGTTCCCACACTTCTTCATCATTCTTCCATTCATCCCTTTCTTCGTTTATCCAATCTGGTTGGATAATAGATATGGCACAAAGTAGTGCTTCCACATCCTCATCCTTTCTTGAGATTGCATCTGCCGCGACATTTTGATTCCCTTTTTTGTAGATGATTTCAAAGTCATAACCCAACATATTTGTGACGCATTTTTTCTAGTCTTCTGAAACTAATATTTGTTCTAAAAAGTATTTAAGGCTATCATGATCCGTTTTTACCTTGAAGTGTCTTCCCATTAGGTAGGGTTGTCATTTCTTAAGTGCATGTAGTATTGCCAACATTTCCTTCACATAAATAGCTTTGTGTAAATACTTTCCTTTGATTGGAAAACTTTCGAAAGCAATGGGTCTTTCTTCTTGCCTTAAAATAACACCAATTCCATTTCCTAAGGCATCACATTCCACAATAAAGGTTTTTGTGAAGTCCGACGTAGCTAAGATCGGTGCTTGGCACATTGCCTCTTTAAGATGTTCAAAGGCCTTTGTTGCTTCTAGAGTCCATGAAAATGCATCTTTCTTCAATAATGTTGTTAGAGGTGTTGCTTTTCGCCCATAATTCTTAAAAAACTTACAATAATACCTTGTCAACCTGATAAATCCTCGCAGATGCTTTATGGATGTGGGGATTTTCCATTCCTTAATGGCTTTAATTTTGCTAGGGTCTACCTTCACACCTTCATGAGATATAATATGACCTAGATATTCCACCTCTTGTAGTCCAAAGAAACATTTGGATCTTTTTTCATATAATTTTTTCTCCTCTAATAGTTTGAGCACCCTGTCAACATGTTGAACATGATCCTTCCAAAGTGTTGGTTATACCAATAACACTTTTGCAACAAGATTCTTATAATTGCATACGAATCAATTCACACAAAAATACGTAAGTTAAATAACATATATCATTAAGGCAACTAGAACAGTCCAACTACGATAACAACATATGCGTGAAAATGTGCTAGCTCTTATTATATAAATAAGTGTAAGTTTAAATCATACAATACATCCATGTAAATCTTCTATCCCCATCAGTGAAACGTTATAGCCACATCCACCTGCTCCTCTAAAGAGATGTACCAGCTCCATGTAGTGGAGAAGCCAAGGCACATTACAGTACTGTCCAATATTTCTTCAAGATAGTCATAATAGAAGCTTGGCTTACCAAAAGCCTCTACAATGAGTTATGAGGTACTATTTATAGTAAAGGGTGGGGTGATCCTTGACATTCCCCTTTGTGACCATTCAACTACCCTCATGACTCTTCACCTACTCTATGACTGTTACATCCACTATTGAGACTTGAATTATGCTTGACATGAATCAACATTATAATGCACATGTACCCATGTGAACAATGGCTTGAACGAGCCAAACTAGAAATCATTATGACTTAGACAACTATAGAATTCCAACTGCTCGACATCCTCATGTTGATCAATAGTAACATATTGATGACAAGATTGGTAGCCTTTGATAGCATTCGTTTCTTTCACCTTGACATCTATTTGAAACCTGAACCTTGCCTCTATAGCATTCGGGTACATTGCTCGGGCTCCTCTATCCAGCTCGTCTAAGAGCATGCGGATCATTGTCTTCGATGTGGCCAGACCAACGACATACTTGTGCATGATGTTTGCACTGATAGGAAAGTCTGGGCTGGTGGCGGTGCGCATCAACTTGTTGAAGTACGAGTCAAGCTCTTGTCAGACCTGATCCTTTAACTTCACCTAGGTGAGATTCCCAGGTGATGGGATTGCATGTGTGTGTACTATAACATCCATGCTCTTGAACGCTAGTGCATGGGAAGCTTGTATGCTAGTGATGAGCTGGGGTAGGTCTTCATAGTTCCGAATTTGACTTCGGGTACATTCTTGCAACTCAGCCTTATTAGCCCTCATCATCTTTGGCAAGTGAAGTGGGGCTCCGTTGTACTTCATCGTCCATGCTTGCATGTTATCAAAAACAACATGTATGTTCTTCAATATGTGTGCTCTTCTCACACATCGCTGCTGCCATTTGTGGAGATGGACGACTGCTTGGTGCACCGTACCAAAATTGGAGTACAATGCTTGGATAAATGTGTCAAGGGACAATACTTAATCTAGTATTTCCTTCTTCAGTTCAGCTTGGGTGGAGATTGTCACCAAGCCTCCTCCTTACTTGGCCACCTGTAGTTCCTTCGCTATTCTCTCATTCTCAGCTATGAGGAAACAAGCACTTGATCTAGTGGATTTGGCATATACTCTAGTTGCATTGGCCAAAGAAACTGGATGCTTGTGCACATTAGTCACAATCACTTTTTCTTTAACTTGCGCAGGAGATGTTTGGTCCTCCGGAGTCGGTACTCTGTGAGACTGCACAAATCTGTGATGAGATTCGTTAAAGGAGATGTTGTGCAATTCTACTTCTGACTAAACACCAAGGATCTTAGTGCCTCCTTGGTCATTTGAGACTTACTCATCATCTGGATGCAATGAAGCGAGTGAGTCGACCTCTTTGTGGTGAAGCGTGAGGTCGGTGTCCTATTCCAACTTCTGTTGCTCCATGTCTGTATCCAACTATTCAAGTGCCCATTCTATCTCATGAGAAAATTCTTTCCCCTACGATGGTTCACCTTGTTCGCCTGATGCGAGTTGTTCATATGAATCAACTACTTGTAAAGGTTATGCTTCGTCTATCTACACATGATGCGCCACCTGATGTATCTGTTGCTACTATGCTTCCTTCTCCCATTGGTGCAGATCTTTTTCTTTCTGGAGTTGCTCCCTCAGCTCATGCAACTCCTTCGCTACTTCTTCCATTCTCTTCTTATCACTCTGCCTTCATGCGATTCTCTTGTCGCACTACTGCCTCTTTTCCTGAATAGCCATAACTTCTTGTTCTATAAGTGGATCTACTCGAAACTTGTAGCTTTGCTCCTCCTCCATGTGGTCAACAATCTTCCTCTTCCCTTTGTCGCACATAGGTATGCTTGGCTCTACTGCCTCTACTGCTACTGCTACTGCCGCTACTGTTGGTGATCTCCACGATGTTGCTTCATGTTTCTTTGCTAACCACTCTATAGAAAATCCTACCTGTTCATTGGGTCTGAAGGAATTGTAGCAATAACTCCAAGAGTCTTCCTCGACCCAATGAAATTCCCCATGGACCTATTTGAATTGAACTCTCTTGCAGTGATCCTTGACAATGCAATGTGGGTCATACGGGTTGAAGCTTCGGAGGTCGAACAGGTACTTCTTCACCTATTTTGCTTTGAAATCCTCTTGCTTGATACTCCAGATCATATAACCTAATCTGCAATGAAATAGTGGGCCAAGGTGCCTTATTCTTCTGCTGTAGTCTAACTGTCAATCCTGCTTAAATGTGATAAGCTACTTCTTGCATGACCAATACGTCCAAGGCAAACTTTGGTAGAACATGCGGAGGCTTCTCCGCACTGAACATTCAGATGAAAGTGCTAGACAGTAAGGCATAGAAATATGAAAAGCATAACAATGGCTCCATTGCCTCCTTTGACATGCAGGGTGGATCCCATTCGAATATCATCCTATATACTGGGGTGAAAAAATGGTCGGACAATCGTATGATTACTCCCTTGAAGATGCATTCAGACAAAAACTTGAAATATGTGTTCACAACAGTCTTTATCGGTGACCATGGCCACTCCAAGCTCGGGAACTCATGTCGGGCACAAACTACATCTAGGATGTAGGTGGACATGTAAATCTCTGCATGCATACCCTCAGGTGATTGTCGAGCCTTCATGACTTGTTCCTTCAACTCATGAGCCAGTATGCGAGACAAATTGCATGGTCTTCCTTCTCTAGCTAGTTGGTCCAATGCGATCACCCAACTCTGAGGAAAGGTTTCAGTGCTTGCTTGGCCACTCAGTCGACATGCGAATATGACCAAGTATTGGTATGCCTTCCTTAATATCTTTGTCTTGTAGATCTGGTTGGGTGTCATTCTGAAACGAGTTGGCTCCTTTACCCAATCCTTTAGAATGTCTCTAGAGTTACCTCTACTGCTAGGCAAGTTTAATGGAGGACTCATGACAGTCACGGGCTCTGACATCTGATACATCTCATCATAATATCGTGCCTAGAAGGTTGCAAGTTTTGTCCCACTGACACTGCTCAAGGTCATTGTCTCAGGATCAATGTGAGAGACAATCCAGTGAATCGTGTTCATACATGGCAATGCGGGGTATCTATATGCAATCTGGTACAAGCCAAAATTGCGAATGTTCACGTACACCTAATGGTCTTCGAGGTCTTCCTCAAAAGTTCCTATGAATGTTTCACTAACCACTTTCCATTTTAATTTGATGTCCTTGTCTAGATACATCTTCGTATCTTCATAGATCTGCAAACTAGAGGACACCTGCTCAACTGCTGCTACAATTGCAACTCCATCAGTGTCCTTTGATCTTGTTCTCTTAGAATCCATTGAGACAAATGAACACTTGAAATATCTAGAAACAAGGAACATGCATGGCAAGAAGTATGTCAGTGGAAACAAATCAAATCCAGGGAAGGACACAACACATACCTAGGAAACTGATAAGCAAGTTTGTGAAAATTTTACTGGAAGGTTGGGTGACTAGCTACCAGAACTGCGCAAAAGGAATTATGGGCTATATGGGAGGCAAGAATGGCTACTGGATCTATGAAATGCGTAATCCAATTAGGAAGTTGGCTACTGGGATTTCATAATGCACAATTCCAGCTGGGACAGACTATTGGCCTAGGGAAAAATTTATGAAATTTCTTGGGCCAAGCAACCACTGTCCTCTTGAAATGCACAAAATAGTCTTGGAGGCTAGTGCTGGGCAAGAATGCACATTTCGGGAGAGGAAGGTGAGCCTTCCTTCCCCAAATTGCGCAATGTAGCCTTGGTGAAGATAGAGCATGGGCCAAGGTTGGCCCGACTTCCCAATGAGCAACTGAAAGTAAATAAGACAGTGAATGCATGGATACACTTAGTGATAGGAGAAGTGATTGACAGTGCATGCAAAACTTGAATGGAAGATTCAACAAACAAATCAACATGCATGTGGGTGAGGCAATTTGCTAATTCGACGAATGTTCATGCAAAAGAGTTCCATGTATGCGATAGTAGTGAGATAGAAACGAAAATTGAAACAGAGCTAGGACAAGATAGTATACATTTAAATGACAACAACCGTTCAAAGAAATCAATCAAACAACAATCACACAAGTGAATACACAAAAAATGATAGAAATGTTGAAAATGACAAGTTGAGGCCACTTACCCATGAATAGTTCAGCCGGACGTGTCAAAGCATGTTGGATGTGTTGTGGGATGTCAGAGCTCCAAGATCAATGTGCATGAATGAGCTCTGATGCACCGAATACATAATTTTGGTCTCATGACGTACATGCCACAAATCTAAGAAAAGGCGACACTTGGAAGGAAACTTCTAAAGCAACTTTGCATGTAACCCCTGGCTACTAAAAATAGCTCCCTACATCATGGGATACCTTTTGCATATTTTCTCTTGCTATTTTGGGAAGAGAAAGTCATGCATGCATGCAAGTCAAGTCTCCTCGGTCCCCGATGGAACTAGTCAATCAGACTGTTCATGCATGCAGTTTCTCAACTGCTCAGGAAAAATTCACATTCCTGGCTGGGAGTTGGGCTAATTTCCCAGGAGGACTGCACAAATTTTGGGTAGAGTAGTTGACTGCTACCTAGATTTTCACAAATCCTAGGTTGAGTAGCCCTGCTGGGGAAATTTATGCAAATCCTGTTGGGAGTGTTGGCTAGCAGGATTGCAAAATCCTGGAGCCCAGTAGGCTGCCAGAGAGGATTGCTCAATTTCTAGAGGGAAGACTTACTGCCCTCCATAAATGTGCAAATTTCAAGGGGAAGATGCTCAACCTACAGTTGGACCAGGTTCAGGTGAACAACATGTGAGGGGAATGGATTGACTGTGATCGACAGGCTGCCTTCATGCGAGGAAAACACTAAAGCTTGAGTACTTGACGAAGCAAGAAAAAGTGTTGTGAAAGGTTTGTAGGGAGGCTCCAAAATAGGCTAAGGAAAAATTTTGGAGGGTGGTTGTAGTCGCTACAACAAATCCCACCAATATAGATTAAGTATGTGTTCAGGAAACACATTTAGAATCTAGATGCAAGAATGTTCCTCAAGAGTCTAGCAAGAAACCATCCAAATATGCAGACAAAGGAAAGGGGAAGTTTAAAGGAAAAGGAGAAAAGAATTCTAGAGCCAAGAAAGAGGGAGAGAAACTTACTTGTATACGTTGTTCAAAGGAAGGCCATGATGAAGATGATTGTTGGAAACTACATCCAGAAATGAGACCAAAGAAGTTCAATAACAAGGGGAAACAAAAGATTTGCTGCAACAACTCAACAAGATCTAGGATCTAATTTAGATGAAAAAACCAAAATCACATTCATGGGAATGAAAGGTAAATATTCTAACAAAAATACTAGTTCTTCTAGTAAGCCTATTGAGTCTTAAGATGTTAAAGAAATATGTGAGATTTTCCATATTAGGGTCATTGCAAAACATACCAAACTTGATACCTTGTTTGATAGTGGATCCCAAGTCAATATTATTTTTGAAGCTATTGTCAAGAAACTAAACTTAGAAACTACACCTCATACTAAACCTTATCCTTTGGGTTAGGTATGTGAAGATGAAAAATTGCAAGTGATAAGAAAGTTTAAAATTAAATTTGCCATCACTGCAAACTTTATTGAGCAGGTAGAGCTTGATGTTGTACCACTTGACATATGTGGAATTGTTTTAGGGAGTCCATACTTGTATGGCGAAAAAATAATATTATATCATCATGAGAACACATATCATATTTTTAAACATGGAGTTGGGTATATTGTTAGAGAACGTCACAAGAAGATGAAATTTTCTCTTGTAATTGTTGGTCAGATGAAAAGTCTTAGTAAGAATTTTGTATTGTTGATGATTAAAGCTAAGGATACTACTGAATTTGAAGCTTTCAAAGTATGTGATTTAAAAAAAAATCATGAATTGTTTGAAGTTTTTAACACTTATGACAATATGTTTAAAGACCTTAGAGGTTTTCCTCCTAAATAAGGAATCCAACATGAGATTCATTTGTAGAAAGATGACCCACTTCCAAATATTGACATGTACAGAATGTCAGTTTTGGAGAATGAAAATTTAAGAAGAAATTTCAAGAGCTACTTGACAAGGGGGTCATCAGGCCTAAGACCTCTCCGTGTGGGTATCCTATTGTCTTAGTTCCAAATAAGGATGGTATGTGGCATATGCGTGTTGATTTTAGAGCTTTGAACAAAATCACGGTAAAATATTGTTATTCTCTTCCTCACATTGATGATTTTCTAGATCAGTTAAAGGGTGGTGTTTACTTTACTAAGTTAAATTTGAGAAGCAGTTAGCATCAAATAAGGATTGCTAAAGATGATATTTGGAAAAATGCTTTCAAGACAAAACAAGGTTTATTTGAATGGTTAGTTATGTTGTTTGGGCTTTGCAATGCATCTGCAAGATTCACGAGAGTTATGAATGATGTGCGTAGACCATTCCTTGATGATTTTGTCTTAGTCTACTTAGATGATATTCTGATTTTTAGTAAGACTCATGAAGATAATGTTAAGCGCGTGAAATAAGTTTTATATGTCTTGAAGAAAGAGAAATTGTATTTGAAGATGTCTAAGTGTGAACTTTAGAAAACCTCTTTGGTTTATTTGGGTCATATTTCAGGAGGGGTGAATTGAAGATTGATCCCTCAAAAGTTGAAGTCATTTTGAATTGGCCTAAACCCAATAATGTAACAAAACGTAAGAGGTTTTTTGGAGAAACCATATATTGGAGAAAAATCATAGCTAACTTCTCACTCATTGTAGCACAATTACATGATTTGACAAGTGTGAAGCATGTCTTTCAGTGGGGAGGCAAGCAATAGAAAGCCTTTCACACATTGAAAGAGAAATCATTACAACGCCAGTTCTAACACTTCCAGATCTTAAGCAACCATTTGAGATTCAAACCAATGCAAGAAATTATGCCATGGGAGCAATTTTGATGCACCATGGTAAGCCTATTTATTATTATTCTGAAACCTTTACCAATGCAGTAATTAACTATCCAACTTATGATAAAGAGTTGTATGCTTCGATATAAAGTGTGAGGAAATGGAAGCAAATTTTGATGAGTAAAGAAACAATTATTCATACTGACAATCAACCATTGTAATATTTACAATCGTAAACCAAGCTACGACAAGATAAACATTTAAGGTGGATTGGATTCCTACAATAATTTCATTTGGTAATAAGGTAGAATAAAGGTATATACACCAAAATTGTTGATATGTTATCAAGGCCTATTTTTAATGCATCTGTCATTCTTAGCATAAATCAATTATGCATGAAAGTTATATTAAACAATGTTGGACAATTGTCATTGTCTATTTGGCTAGTGGCAATAAGTGTGTTGGTATTGATGTCAATAGTTATGCTAGGAGATCAAGTTGGGCATTTGGAATTTTTTTACAGTAAGCAAGTGTGTTGGCATTGATGTCAACTAGACTAGGATGAATGTATGTGCTAGCATTGATGTCCACTAGGCTAGTTGTGATGGTAGCAGATGCTAGCATTGATATGATTGATGTGTCAAGCTCAGGGGGATTCCCATGATTGTTGTAGTCTCTGCTAGAGAATCACCATAGTAGTAGGTCTATTGGAAAAACCATAAAAATATTTCTATGGTGGCTTGGAATCCCATGGTTTAGAACATATTGTGCCTCAAGAGATCAACTCAGATACTCTTGGAGATAGCATAGTTAGTTATTCCTAGGAAAATGATTTCCAATGGCATGTGCAAGTCCATAAATGGATGTCGGGATCAAAATTTATTGATAGCTAAAGTAATGATATTGAAGTCCTTAGGAGCAAACCAAATTAGGAGGCTGAATTTCGGAACTAGGGAAGTAGAGCGAATTTCAGAGGTTCAATTTCAGAGCCAGAAAGCAAACTGAACTTCAAAACTTTAGAATATCAGAGGGTTGGAGACTTCGGACATCGAAAGGTTGAAATATCGGGACTTAGAGGTTTATTTAGAAAAAACTGAGATAATATGGAACCAGGGAAGCAAGCCGAATTTTAGACCCCTCAGAACTTCAGACCTCGAAAGGTAAGAATTTCAGAACCCCTTGGAACTTCAGTACTTCATAATTTCAGAAGTTAGAGCCTTAGGATATTGGATGGAATGAATATTAAAACCCCTCAGAACTTTGGAATTTTAGAATTTTGTAAGTTCTTATTAATGAATCCTTTCAAAAAACATTGATGGTTGCGGGGACTAGATATTTACAGAAGAATTTATTTGTGAAAACAAGGACCGAGGCATTGTTTTTCTCTCCTCGAACAAGACATGGAAATAGGTGATTGTCCCTCATAAGTTGATGGTGGCAGATGGCATCAACATGATGTGGTTGTATGAAGGACATGTCACAATCAATTTCAGCAGGATTGGGTGGCCTAATGGGTAAAATACTTGTGACACATGTCACCACTGTGGAGACACCACGTGGGGTTGATGACGAGAGCACGATGTCACCATGGAAGTATATCGAAGATCAAACTTTTTGTAACTATGTTGGTTTAATTCCCCCTTTAAGATGAATCTATGGAATTTTAATCCCCCCTTTAAATAGGCTACATTCCACTAGAATACCTTGGGTCAATACCATGTGCCATCTTTATTTTTTTGATATTAATATTAGGGTTAATAATTTTTTTTTGCATGGTATTAAAAATAATTTGGCCCATAAGGTTCACCAAAATAAAACCTCTTTTTTGAGTGTTCATAAACCTCTTTATATTTTAATTTTATATTGTGTTTATATATAATAATAATTAGATTTATTTCTAAATAGGACAGGCATTAGATTAAAAATTTTAAATGTTGACGTTTACATTTACATTTACATTTTTATGTGAGATCTACCCATCCTGGGTTGTAGAGCAACTTTCAGCACAATAAATAATAATATGTAAAAAGTAAATAATAATAATAAGTAATACGTAGTAACTAAATAATAATAGTAATAAGTGGATAAATAGTAACAAGTATAAATAATACAAATTTAAATTTAAAAAGTTTACATAAATACATTACTTTTTACCCAAAACTTTATACATTACCCATAAATGTTCTTAATCTTTATTGAAATCGAGGCGTTATAGGTATTTGGGAGTGTGAGTGGAATTTTAGAAAAATATCCAAAAAAAAAGACACAAGTTTATTAAAATGCATAATGTACGTAAGTCCAAATGTTTGAGAGTTTGGGATAAAAATAAAATGACCAATCTATGTAAGTTCAAATGTGTAGAAGTTCAAGATAAAAATAAAATGACCAACCTACATAGGTCTAAACGTCTAGGAGTTCGGGATAAAAATAAAATGCACTCGAAGAATACCCAGATTCTCAATAAGAACTCATAATGTGAAAGGCCTTTAAAAATAATAAAAACTAGTTTCTTTGAAAAGCATGGTCTAGGGAGATTCGGAAGTTTGAGAGATTCTAAATAAGAACTGATATTAGGGAAGGCTGTTAAAAATAATAAAAACTAGTTTCTTTGAAAAACACGATTTGGGGAGATTTGGAAGTTCTATAGGCTAGGGCGCATAGTCTATGGAACATGTTTAATCCTATGGATATCTCGCTCTAGATGGCTAAAACATTTTTGATATTGGAAATTTATTTGCAAAATCACTATATAAAAGATTTGTCAAATGAAAAATAATATTCAGAAATAAATTATACCGAAGAGATTCTTAGATCCATATATATCCGAGATCTGAGGTGTAAACAAACTTGTAATTTGTAAAAATGCCCAAACTTCAGATCATGTAAGGAGAAAAAATGAAATTTATTAAATAAATTCATATAAAGTGGATTGAAACATAATGATGTTTTAGAAAAATGTGTGGAATCTAGACTTACTCACAAAATATTAAACCCTGGCTTATGCTTTGTAGGTCCAAGCTAGAATTGTAGTTTCTCCACCTTCCTCATTCTCCACATTAATGTTCAACGTACTCCTTATTGCCTAGGGATTGGATGTATACACATAGAGAGATGAACAAACCTCATCCTCGCTGAAACATCTTGTGCTCAAATAGCTCCCCACCTACTACATATTCCATGAGTATAACTAGATGGGTGGGAGTCAACAATACCTTCTTGAAGCGAACTATGTTGGGATGCCATAGAGATCTGTGATTAATAAACTCTCACCTCACATTTTTATCAACCATTCTCCATTGCTATGCATCCTATTTCCCACACTCGACACCAACCCCCTCCCAATAAGATCAGGCAGTAGCTGCCCCCAACTAGTAGAAAAGAGTATGCTTCCCTACAGTCTGTTGGGAGGAGTGGGAGCCATTATGGTGACACAACTTAATAAAACTAGCCTCACCAAGGAGATCCGGATCAATGCTACCATCCTATAAACAGTGCTAAGTTTTAAAAAAATAACAATTATCACGGAAGGATCTACTATCTATAACTGTTAGGGTTTACCACTAAAGCACCCCAAACCCTAAATTTACTGTATCTACATTTTAATCATTTTTTTCCCTTCCTGGTCGATTAAATTATTGTCCACGCAATGATACCATGGCGGAAAAACCTTCTCAATAAGAACAAAAAATTCGATGAGAAAATAACAGTAGAAGAAGAACTCAAAAATAAAGCAAGAAAATTGAATTGCTAAAAAGAAAAAACAAAGAGTGAAAAATACCTTGGAATCTCATTAATTTAGATCCAAGTAAGCGTGAGAAGATGGTTGGCAGAATTATGTAAATTAGAGACGCTTATTGATCTAACATGCATGTGTTGCAATAAAACCAATTTGAATCCTTTGTTTGTTTCATATGAGCCCCTGTTCATTGCTTTCCATAATTGAAATGCCAATTTTTACATGTAGCATCCGACTTGTTATAACAATTTAGTGAAATATTTATTTATACTCCTCTCACTTGCAAAAGAATTTTATATGAGACGATTTTGGGCCTAAATAGTTTATAATAGATTAGTGGATTATAATATATTATTTTCATAGCATTTCACGGACAAAAAATTATTTTCTTACACTTTTCACATTAAATTTTATTTTACCGAGTTTCCTAAAATTAGATATTAAAATTGATTTTCAAATAAAACAAAATGGCTATATTTTTTAATATTAAAAGTTAGTTTTAATTTGCTCCATGGTGTGGATTAGTTGATGATGGAATGAGTTGTTAAGGCATTTTTTATAATGCTATTCATTTAAACTTAGATTAGCTTAGTGTACATGTGTGAGGTAATATGGGTATACTTGGAGGTGATTGTGTTAAAATTAATTTTCAAATAAAATAAAACGGCTATATTTTTTAATATTGAAAGTTAGTTTTAATTTTCTCTATGGTGTGGATTAGTTGATGATGGAATGGGTTGTTAAGACATTTTTAATAATGTTATTGGTTTAAACTTAGATTAGTGTATCATGTGTGAGGTGATGTGGGTATACTTAGAGGTGATTGTGGTAGTGGATAGAATCGATCACTGTCATGTAAGTACAAGCTCGCTATAGTTGTCTATTTTGCCATATTCAAAAAATAACAATAATAATAATAATCTTATTTTTTTAAATTTTATTGAATTAATTATTTATCAAAATTAGATGTTATTAAAATCTCATGATTTTAATGGAGGTAGTTTAGGTGATGGAAATAAGGTAAACTAATATTCTTGTAAACATTTTCTAAATTGTGTCATCACTCAAACACTCTCATATAGCCTCGCATAGAATTCCTAAAAGACAACTCTCAATTAGCCCACCCAATGTCACATTGGTGGCTTTCTCTCACTCTTTAAACTACTGAAGGGTATCCTTGTCTAAGGGGGGAATCCATAAAGATGAAGCTAAGATAGGTCATTGAGTAACGAAGGAAAGTTCCTTAACAAAGACTAGTGATTTGACACTACTCACTTTCAAAGTAAAAAGTTAGGATAAGTGTGTGAATAGTCAAACAAAGCATGAATTATGAACAAATTTTGAATGATTTTAATAAGAAAACTATGCTTATTCATCCAACGAAATTATACTTGAAAAATGAAAAATAAAACTTGCTCAACCAACCATATATCATGAGATGCTAGTGAAGCATATATACAATGACGCAATAAAAATAGAAAATGAATCATAAATTGTGTCCATAAAAGTAAGGCATTAGATCATTCATTCATCATAGTCATTAGTATTGGATATTGAGAGATTGTTATCATCATCAAGAGACCATTCCATCATTAAGAGATCATACACCAATATTAACTATGTTTTAGACATTAAAGAGTTATGTATTTGCAATGATAAATAAAGGAAATATTCAAACTTTTCGTTCTTACTAAGGACAATGAAGACAACAAAGTTGAATGTGGACCACTTACACATTTGTAACATTCAAATGTCATCCATTTATCATCAATTTATCACCATTTATAGTTGGGTAGTTTGTAAATGTAGAATTGTGACCCAAATGATGTATTTGTAACATTCCAAAGTGTGTAATTACAGAGAATGAACATTGAGAAATACCATTAGCGTGTGAACACATTAACCACTAGGTATTTAGAATAAATTTCCATTAAGACTATAGATCAATGTAAGTTTTAAAGAACCCTTGAACAATAAGAAATTCCATATCATGCCAACATCAAATATTTATGAATTGTGTGCATTGTCTAAATTGTGTGTAGAGTGCACAAATAGTGGCACTATTGGGCTTCGATCACTATCTTGTTAATGTGTGTTAGGATGTGACATTTCAAATGAGAAATTGATCATACATCTATAAAAATGCAAAAAAGTAAACTGTCAAGATAATCTTAAAAATAGTGAATTGTTATCCTTATGAACCAAGTCATTTCATGTTCTCGTGCACTGATTTATGTAAGGGCATGGTTAAAAAGTCAAATGTGTTAAAAAATGTAAGAAATAAATGTATCAAGAACAAAATTTGACCATGATGGAAATTTGTAAACCCTTTTCACAATTATTGAAGAGCTTAAATATCAAGGTGTTTCATGCATTCATGTACTCATGTGAAGCTTAAGAGTGTTTACTATGTCATAGATATGTTACCTAGATATGTCAAATCCAACATGAACACGTATAAATATGATAATGTGTCCTCACAAGTAAAGCGTTAATCATTTTTAATTTATGCTAATCATTTTTAATTTTGTCACTTATTCTCTAGTCATATATTTTAGTCCTAGACTAAATTAGTCATTTGAGTTAGTCATTTTTAGTTGAGTCACTTAATTATAGTCATATATTTAATCCGTAAACTAAATTAGTCATTTAAGTTAGTCACTTTTAGTTCAGTCACTCAAAATTTCTCAAATCTAGTAGCAATTTACTTGAAATAATTGTGGTGACTAAATTTTTTAGTCACGTAGTCACTAGTCTCTCATTTTGTACTAGTGATGGCTGACCATAGTTGACCATGATTGATATTATAAACCCAAGGGAATATTAAACCCTAGGGATCAATACTAAAGACCCAAAGTACTATAAACGTACGGGAATAAAATTAAACCCTAGGAATATGAACCATAAGATCAATAAACACTAGGGATCATAATTATATACCCAAGGGATAAAAATTATAAACCCAAGGTATATAAACCATAAGATAAATATTATAAACACTAAAATAAACATAATTGAACATGGTTAATTTCCATATTGAGTCCATCCTTGTCACAATGTGATGTTGGATCATGGTTGACCATGATTGACCATGATTGATTTTTATATCGAGACAATATTTGTCACAATGTGACATAGGACCATGGTTGACCATGTTTCATTTCCGTATTGAGGCAATATTTGTCACAAAGTGACATTCGAGCATGGTTGACCATTGTTGACCATGATTAATATTATAAACCAAAAGGAATAATAAACCCAAGGGATTATTAACCCAAGGTAATAATATTAAACCTAAGGAACAAATATTATAAACCCAAGGTATATAAACCCTAAGATAAATATTACAAATACTAAAATAAGCATGCTTGAACATGGTTGATTTTCATATTGAGATAGTCCTTATCACAATGCGACATTGGACCATGATTGATTTACATATCGAGACATTCTTTATCACAATGCGACGTTGGACCATGGCTTACCTTGGCTGACCATGGTTGCTTTTCATATCGATACAATCTTTGTCACAATGTGATTTTCGACCATGGTTGACCATGATTGTCCATTATTTTCACAATTTTTGTCATAATGCGACATTCAACCATGGTTGGCTATGATTGACCATGAATAACCATGATTGATATTATAAACCCAAGGGAATAATAAACCCAGGGGATTAATAAACCCAAGGGATTAATACTAAAACCCAAAGGGATTATGAACCAAAGGGAAATATTAAACCCAAGGGACAAATTTTAAAAACCCAAGGCATATAAACCCTAAGATAGATATTATAAACACATGGTTTACCATGATTGATTTTCATATTAAGACAATTCTTATCACAATGTGACGTTAGAACATGGTTGATTTACATATTAAGACAATATTTGTCACAATGCGATGTTAGATGATGGTTGACCATGATTGACCATGGTTGACTTCCATATTAACCATGAATGACCATAGTTGACCATAATTGATTTTCATATTGAGACAATCTTTGTCAGAATGCGACATTTGAGCATGGTTGACCATGAACATCGATGGTTGACGATGCTTGAACATGGTTGATTTTCATTGAGACAATCTTTGTTAGGATGTGACATTGGACCATGGTTGACTATGGTTGACCATGAATATAAACCTAAGGGATTTATATTAAATCCTAGGATTAACATTATAAACCCTATGAATAATATTATACGCTAGCAATATGAACCCTTATATTAATAAACCCAAGGGATTATAAACTCAAGGGAATAATATTAAACCCAAGGGTTTAATATTTTAAACCCAACGTACATAAAATATATAATAAATATTATAAATCCTAAAATAAATATGCTTGACCATCGTAGACCATGGTTGCTTTTCATATTGATACAATCTTTGTCACAAAGTGACATCAGACCATGGTTGATTTTCATATTGAGACAATCTTTGTCACAATGTGACAGTGAACCATGGTTGAACATGATTGAACATGGTTGATGATGGTTGACAATGGTTGACCATGGTTGATTTTCATATTGAGACAATCTTTGTCACATTGTGACGTTGGAAAATGCTTGATTTTCAAATTGAGACAATCTTTGTCACAATGCGGCGTTGGACCATGGTTGACGATAGACGATAATGTTTGATTTTCATATTGAGACAATGTTTGTCACAATGTGACATTGGACCATAAGATTACTATTGTAAACTTTATGAATAATATTATACCCTAGGAATATGAACCCTTATGTTAATAAACACAAGGAATTGATATTATAAACCAAAGGGATTAATATCATAAACATAACGTATATAAACCTTAAGATAAATACTATAAACCCTAAAATAAACATGCTTGACCATGGTTTATTTTCATATTGAGACAATATTTGTTACAATGCAACATTAGACCATGGTTGACCATGGTTGATTTTCATATTGAGACAATCTTTGTCACAATGCGACATTGGACCATGGTTGAAAATGAATAATTTCATATGGAGACAATCTTTATCACAATGCGACGTTGGACTATGATTGATTTTTGTATTGAGAAAATATTTGTCATAATGTGAGGACGAATAATGGTTGATCATGATTATAAACTGAAGGGATTTATGTTGAACCCAAGTATTAATATTATAAGTCCTATGAATAGTGTTATACTTTAGGAAAATAAATCCTTAGATTAATAAACCAAAAGGATTGATATTATAATCCCAATGGATTAATACTAAAAACCCAAGGGAATAATATTAAACCCAGAGTAATATTATAAACCCAAGGCATATAAGCCCTATGATAAATATTATAACCCTAAAATAAACATGGTTGACCATGGTTTAAAATGGTTGATTTTCATATCTTGTCAGTCTTTGTCAGAATTTGATGTTTGACCATGGTTGATCATGATTCACCATAATTTACTATGGTCAACCATGTTAGACTAGTGTTGACCATGATTCACCATGATTGGCCATGGTTGACCATGGTTGATTTTCATATAGATAAAATCCTATGACAAACCCTAAGATAAATATTATAAACCAAAGTATATAAACCCTATGATAAATATTATAAATACTAAAATAAACATGATTGGCCATGGATGACTATGGTTGACCATTATTGATATTATAAACCCAAGGGAATAATAAACGCAAGGGATTAATACTAAAAACCCAAGGGATTATAAACACAAGGAAATGATATTAAACCCGATGGATAAAAAACCTAAGATAAATATTATAAACCCTAAAATAAACATGGTTGACCATTGTTGATTTTCATATTGAGACAATCTTTTTCACAATGCGACACTTGACCATGGTTGACCATGATTCACCATGATTGACAGCGGCCAACCACAGGTCATGAGCCTGCATGATGGGTGAGTTGGAGGAAATGGCAGTTGACACGGGCAGTGTGCACGAAGGTTAGTCGGGCGAACCGCAAAGGGCATCCGATGAACGGTGCGTGCAGTGCCCAGGCAGGCATGCATGAAGGTCGACTGGGTGACCCGCAGAGGGCGTCGAGTGCACGAAGTTGTGTAGCAGCAAGTGATCGTGTGAACAGGCGCCCAAGTAGGGTGTGTCATGGACGACGAGTTGGTTGACACGATGAATGTGCGGACGGGCGACCCGGGTAGGGCGCGCCGTGCATGACGAAATGGTGAAAATGAAGTGTGGTGTTTTGGGTGGTCAAACTGGAGGTTGTGAACGAGAATTTTCTAGGTGATACTACGTTCTATCCACTAAATGAAGGGAGGTCAAGATTGTGAATGGGAGTTCAGGTGAGAGGCAACAAGGGTGTGTGTGCACCCGCTGAACGGAGGCATAGTTGGGCTGAACGATAATGTGAGGCAGGGTAGCATGGTGAGCGTGTTTGTTGAACGAATGAAGGGCAGGCCGAGTGAAGAAGTTCGACGGGTTGTGAAAGAAGGTGATCGATGTGCATACGTGCCGGGTAGGCATGCACGGTGACATGGGTGGGCTCCCAAGTTGGGAAAAAAACATGATGAACTGAATGAATTCATTTAGGGGTGAACGAAGAGTTGGGCAGAACGTACGGTGAACATTCAGGTAGGCCGATGAGCTACGCAACTGTGTTTGCCGAAGTTGGAAAATTGGCTAAGTGTAAATTTGGGGTTTCCTCCAAGATTTAGCTTATGTTGTAAAAGTTGAAGATTATATATATATTGATATACGGGCAGACTCATATTGCAGGGAGTTGCCCCTTCCTTTATATTGTTGTGCATTTACATGTGTTAATGCTGTTTATGACGAATGTGTATGGGTTTCGTCTTATATAAAGGACAAAGATAATACTTGGTAACGAAAAATAAACTAAGTATGAATGTTAGGCATAGTCCATGAACATAATTATTGGTGAAAAGAAAGTGTTCGGTGGTACCGCACCTCACTATAGTGTGGTTGAAAGATTACCGCCAGTGTAGGGGCGTGACAGATGGTATCAGAGCTGGTGTATGATGAAGAGCTGATCCCATAGCACTATCGTAATAGGTGGTATCAGAGCTGATTCAGGTGGAGTGCAAGTGAAGGAAGTTGATCTCACTAACAGGTGGAGTCAAGAGCTGGTTCAGTTTTGCAGGGAGAACCTGGTGAATGTTGAAGAAATCCGAAGGGTGATTCAGGTTGCAAGAAAGTGGATGGCCGAGATGGTAGAAGAACCTATGGCGGGTGAAGCTTTTCGATACAAGGTATTGGAATTGATGAGCAGATGCAGTTCTGAATGGACTTCGATGAAGACCGAAAACATGATGATTTGGGAAGGTTGTTCGAAGATCAAAGAAGAACTTGAAGAACTCAAGTACCAATACGAGGATGTTGCAGATGTGACAATGATGGAGGATGAACTTGAGGTTGATCAAGTTGGACCAAGATCGTGCGGTTTGTAGACATTGGTGGATGAGGATACTCACATGGAGGAGCCTCATGATGAAGTAAGTACTATTGATACTTGTGTTTCATTTGAGCATTTAGTAGATGAATCGTATGCAGGGAAGAGCAAAGTCAGTTTTCCGATGCAAGGGGGGATCTTACCATGGATGTCTACGATGAGACCTTGTATAACAAAGCAAGGATCACTGATTGTTGGAGGACTTGTTGGGGTTGTTTTTGACCTTATGATAGAAGGTACAAAGGCCCGTGATAAGGGAGGAACATGATGATCATTGCGGATGAATGGGTCATGCTTTAGCCACATGGAGAAATTGGCTAAGTGCCCAGCATGACTCATGGACAGATTGGAGGAGGGCACACACTTGAGTATGATGATACTTGGATGGACTTCTCATGGTCGAGACCAAGAGGAAGTCTTGGTGGAACCTTTAGTGGGAGAGCTATGATGGAAGGGACTCGTGATGATGATATGGTTGGGTGACCGAGTTCACTAGAGTGGATTTACAGACTTGGATGGGGATGACCGATTGTTGTGATGGGTCCACTTAGCTGGACAGCATGGGAAACTTAGTCATGGGCATCAGGTTGGAGACATGGAGCATGGCGGTCTTATGCAAGGAAATTATCCAGGAGCACTTGTAGAGGTGTCATTTATGGGCATCCAATGAGGAGTGCCAAGGCAGGGATGTTGTGTAGGTGGATTTACTGATGTGACATGGATATGTTTTACTTATGAGCTGATGGAGATGTTGTGCACTTTTGTACAACAAGGCCATGGACTGTGAGCAGACTATGGAGCATTCCTAATACATGGAGAGCTAAGGCATCTTCCAGAGATGTTTGGGCTGAGACTTGTATGCTTGCTGGATGTTGGTTGGAGATGACTCATGGAGTTCATGATGACATGAGGTTGTGACTTTTTGAGGACTTCATATATGGTGGACTTAGAGGATCTGATGCATTGAGGAGTTGAGGTCAGGGACTTTGATGCAGGATGGGGTGCATACTTTCGATTACATGTATGGGTGTGGCTTAAAAGAGTGACTTGACGTGGAGGATTGATATGGGACACTTTGGAGTGATGGAGTTACAACGATGATGATGCCTGGGTGACAACACTTGGGCATGGGTTGAGCCGAGACTTAACCACTTTTGACACATGGGAGCTGATTGATCTACGATCATGGGCAGCACATGGACAACATGTTGCAGATGAGATGAAGACTACTTCATGGACCTGGGCATGGCTTATTTGTATGGAGATGGATTCTTGATCGAGTTGAGGATGTGACGAGATGTTTTGAGAAACTACTGATGATGGCATAAGGATGTGCATTCTTATGGTTTGGATGTGACAGTTGGATTAACTACCCAACTAGTTCGAATCATGGGGACCGGTAGTGTATAGAGATGTGTTAGCATTGTGTTGGAGTATCATTGCAGCAGTTCACACAATGACGATGCATGATGAGGTCGACACGATATGTTGTAGGAGGCATGTAGCTTGAGATGAAAGGGCCAGCCTTCCACGATGGGAGCGGCATGTGGAGATTGCGACGAGGTGATTGATGATCATGGATTGAGATGATTTTCCGATGTATGACATACTGATGGAGTATATGCCTTGGTATGGATATCTTGGTGACAAATAATTGCCGAGATGAGGAATTGTCGAGGATGACAATGATTTCAAGTGGGGGAGAATGTGAGGGCCACGAGCTGGAGGGCGTGCGGATGGGTGAGTTGTGGCCACGGTGGAGTCATGTGAAGTGTTTTGGAGTTATGTTATGGAGAAATGACGAGTTGAGTTTATATTAGGTAGGTGGTCCCAGGGTGCCCCACACGATGGGCGAGCCAATAGGTGCACTGGCTAAACGATGGGGCGGCCAACCATGGAAATGGCCAGGCTGACGCGTTGTGCAAAGGGTGAAGCCGACAGGAGGAGAGTGTTATGGTAGGTCAGCTAGGCACATAGACATGGTGTACGAAGAGTATAAGTTGGACAAGTTTTGGAGGAATTTAACACAAGTTCGATCAATGAACTCACAAGGAGTTATGTGGTTAGACGAGGTGGAGAGTTCTACGATGAGCAACTGAAGTGCAGGTGTGAAGGTGATAGCGGCCAACCACAAGTCATGAGCCCGCACGACGGGTGAGTCGGGGGAAACGACGGTTGACACGAGCGGTGTGCACAAAGGTTGGTCGGGTGAACCACAAAGGGTGTCCATTGAATGATGTGTGCAGTGCCCAGGCAGGCATGCACAAAGGTCAGCCGGGCGACCCGCGGAGGGTGTTGGGTGCACGAATTTGTGCAGCACCAGGTGATCATGCGAATGGGGGACCCAAGTAGGGCGCGCCATGCACGACGAGTTGGTTGACATGGTGAACGTGCGGATAGGCAACTTTGGGTAGGGCACATTGTGCATGACAAAAAGGTGGAAACGAAGTGTGGTGTTTTGGGTGGTTGAACGGGAGGTCATGAACAGGAGCTTTGTAGGCAGTACTACGTGCAGCCCACCGAACGAAGGCATGTCAAGATCGTGAACGAGAGTTCAGGTGAGAGGCGACACGGGTGTGTGTGCACCCACCGAATGAAGGCACGGTTGGGCTGAACAATAATGTCGGGCAGGTTAGCATGGTGAAGGCATTTGCTAAATGAACGAAGGGCGAGCTGGGTGAAGAAGTGCGATGGGTTGTGAACGAAGGCGACCGATGTGCAAACGTGTCGGGTAGGCATGCATGGTGACACGGGTGGGCGCCCAAGTTGGGAAAACAACATGACGAGCTGAACGAATGCGTTCAGGGGTGAACGAAGAGTTAGGCAAAACATGCGACGACCGTTCAGGCAGGCCGATAAGTTGGGCAACCGAGTTTGCCAAAGTTGGAAAATTGGCTAAGTGTAAATTTGGGGTTTCCTACAAGATTTAGCTTATGTTGTAAAAATTGAAGATTATATATATTGATATATGGACAGACTCATATTGCAGAGAGTTGCCCCTCCCTTTATATTGTTGTGCATTTACATGTGTTAATGCTATTTATGATGAATGTGTATGGGTTTCATCTTGTATAAAGGACAAAGATAATACTTGGTAACGAAAAATAAATTAAATATGAATGTTAGATGTAGTCCATAAACGTAAGTATTGGTGAAGAGAAAGTGTTTGGTGGTGCCGCACCTCACTATAGTGCGGTTGGAAGATTACTGCTAGTGTAGGGGCGTGAAATTGATGATGAACCACACTGGTTAGTTTGAAAACCATTAGCCAAAAAATTCTCTTATTTGATTTCTATTGAAAAAACTTTTCTTAAAATATTATTATTACTAAATCTTCTATTAAAATTTACAAACATTATCTAATAATATTATTAAATAAATAATTATTATATTTAGTTATTAATAATGTATTCATAATATTATTACTAATATTAACATTAATGTATATATATTATCAATATTATATTTTTAATGTTATGAATATTATTAATGTATAAAATCATAATCTTATGAATCTATTTATAAATATTTATTCTAATACTTCTTATATTAAACTTGGATATTATTATATGAATAATTATAAATAATAAAAAATATAAATTTATAATTGCTATTAATATTCATATTAATAAATATATAATTATAATTATAAGAATAATATTAAATATTATTATTATTATTATTTAATCATGATTAATGGATGTTCGAGTGTTATAAACTTCATTATAAACTTTAATAATTTACTTTAACATTTTCTGACCTGCTTTTACTGCATCTCCTATTTAAACCTATAATAAATAATATGGCTCATCATTGTTTTAACTAATATTTGTCTTGCCCTAAAATTTACAATTGCACGATAATTACACAACTAAATAACTGACCTCATTTTTATCTAAGATATCCATACACATTGGAAATATTAGAATTTCAGTACATTCCTTTTTAAATGCAATCTTGAACAACGAGAACACATTGATCTCCAAAAGTATGACCAAGTTTGGTTTCTTTTTATTTTCATTCAAGCAATCGTCAATGTGTACAGAAGCGTAAAACTTTGAAACTAAAAGAACATTATTATAACAATCAGAACCTTACTGTAACAAGCAGAAAATGTTTGATTTTCCATTTATAATTTTCAAATCTAGAATGTTATAGGTATGCAACTGAGATATATAGTATATATGGGGGAAGATATAGATTTCTCCCGTTCTATCTCATTTGGATTATATGGTCTAGAAGGAATGCATTTATTTCTATCTCATTTGCATTTATTTTTAGAATAGGAATCTAGTTGTAAGGGAGTACGTTATCAAAATAACTCCATACTATAAGGAGTTTGGATCACTTAAAGTTGATAACTTGCACAGAAATTTGGATCACTTAAAGTTGATAACTTGCACAGAAATATGAAAGATATATGGTATAATTTTTTTTAGGGTTTTTAGATGGTGTGAGTTGTAAGAGGAAACCTCTATGAGGGACATTCATTGTCATAGAGGTACCTGGTATCACTTTTGACCCGAAGGGGGTCAAGGCATGAATAGCTAGGAGGAGATAGTGGCATTGTGTGGAATAGCAAGGCAGAGATAGTGGTAGCTAGGAGGAGATAGTGGCATTGTGGGAAATAGCAAGGTAGAGATAGTGGTATTGTGGGGAGTGTTGATCGTAACTATGATTGGGAGTGGAGAAAATATGGGTTTTTGGGAATGCAAAAGAAATTATTGACCTGGCAAAAGGCCAGAATCAACTCAATCCTCTAAGTTTAAATAACTGGATGAAGCTATGGTTCTGAATGGAGAGAATATGGGTTTTTGGGAATGCAAAAGGAATTATTGACTGGGCAAAAGACCTGCATCAATTCAATCCTCCAATTTTAAATAATTGGATGAAGTGCATCAAAACATTGATAAGTAAGTTCTAACCCATCAAAATTGATCACATTTATGAGGAAACAAAAAAAACCATTAGCAAGGCAACACTTAATTTTTTTTCCTCAGTTTTAGACCAAGGAGTCAAGATAAATGCGAGTAGCATTCACTATTCAAAGTAATAAGATACAAATGCTGGGTAATTCTGAATGCATGGGACATATATTTTTGTAAGAAGTTATTTTCATTTCGTTTTTTGTTGGTTTATTTGTAGATTATGGACTGAGGAGGACTGAGCATGGCTTACAGAATTCTAGAACTTTATATTAAAAATATGGTTATTGCATGAAGAAGTGATATCTTTTTTTGCTATGTTTTTGCTGGAGATATAAACAGAAACTCAAAAAATATGATCTACTATCTATTTTATTAATATAATACAGAAGGTTTGGTTTTGTTTTTTACTTTTTTTTTTTAATAAAAAATGTAAACTAAAAAAACGCGGAACATTATTATGACAAGCATAAAATGTTTCTCAATGAAATTATGACAAAGATGCGAAAAGAAATCTGTGAGCCATTGAAGGCCTTGGAGTTTAGAAACTGCTCAGAAATAATATCATTACCAGATTCCTTTCATCATTTATCAAACCTCAACATATGGAGCTGAATGAGTGCAGGAAATTGACGAGGATTCCAAATTCCTTCGCAAATTTAACTAAGCTTACATATCTTGATTGAATGGTTGTAATAGATTAACACTTCGAAAAATAAACACGCTTGAATGTATAGATGTATACAATGCTATAGCCATGTAACTGAAATATATATACATTTAGTAATAAATGTATATTATTAGAACTTTGAAATTAAAATAAATCGCGTTTTGGAGAGGGTGGAATTCCCAAAGATTTTATGGCTCAGATCGGTAATATCGTGGTTGCCCAAGTTCCAGTTTTTGGTAATATCGGTAAAATCCATAGAGAAGCTGAAGGATCGTGAACGGATTGTGGTTCATAATGCAAATATGACAAAATTGCAAAAAGACATTTGTGAGCTTTGGCCATTGAAGGCCACGGAGTAAAAAAAATTGCTCAGAAATAATGTCATTACCAGATTCCGTTGGTGATTTATCAAAAGACCCTACACATGGAGCTCCCTGTTCCAAGTTCCTTGAGAAATTTAACTAAACCTACACATATTGGTTTGAATGGTTACATTAGATTAATTATTTGCAGCGAAACGCTTAGAAAAATCAGCATAGATGAGTACATAGATCTATAGATCTATTCACTTATGTCTCTTGGCATTAGCTAAACGCTCAATCCATGGGAGAATGGGACGACGGTTTGGGCATTCAAGGATTTAGACGAAAGAATATCTGAGTCTTAATGAAAATCGTCGCTGCATAACATTAACAATGATGGTCTGTGACGACTGCGCCATGGAATGGGCAGGCCAACGTTAATTGCATTAAACCGGTGATCTCATAGCAAGGGAAAGGTAACACTTTGCAGGCCTGTCATAAACGAGTGCGTTATTGTCCTTTCCATTTCCGCTGCCACCACGTTTCCATTTTCATAGATTAAGGGGAAAGGGTTTGAAACATGGAAACTCATATACCTTATGTCTAATTTTGAAGAAGCACACCATCTTAACTTAAAATTTTATGCCAAATTTATTTGGTGCCAAATATTCTTTGCCAATTTCTTTCGACTTGCATTCACCTAATAATTAAGTGGAGACAATTCCCTGGGAAGAACATGAAGATGAAGAGGAAGAAATTATAACAACCCTTCCAAACCTAGATTTAGAAGTCATTCCCATCCTTGCTGGAATTCAATCCGTTTATTCAGATGCAATAATAAATGCGCGTCTCTCTGCCATACATGCTGCAATTCAGGTTGACAGAAAAGGTTCTAATTTGCCTACTTCTCGAGAAGAACTCAAATCTTCTGCACAAGATCATGTAGAGATATGCTTGTTGAATATGACGGTGCACCTCTTCGTGCAGTGGATGACATTGTAAGTATTAAGTAAAAAAACATCTATAAGAGTCGTTTCTCATTTTCGAAAAGAAAATGGCATCTCTGTTGTCTGATATGGAAGAGGTCCCAGAAGACCACGTAAATCACATTTTAATATTTTTGAATGACTTCTTATGTCTGTGTCACATTTTTCCTAAAGTGGAGCTTTTAATTGAATTTGTCAGCGAGTGGGTGGAAGCTTTATATAATTTCTTTTACACAATTGAGGATATAAAATTAAAATCATGTCTATTGGAAACAAAATCGAAATTGATTGAGATTACAGGAAAGGTTTTGGAGGTAGTTGGATATAGAAATGTAATCCTTTCTGCTCCAATGCGAACACATCTGGTGAAACTTTGGTTACCCTTTATAAATGAGACAAAGCCATAACATGAACTACAAAATTTTTAAGATAAAATGTCTTACCAAATGGATAATGATCTATACCAAAGCATAGAATCTGTGCTCATTTCTTTGGTTCTGGAATTTCCTTTTAGTGATGGAGTTAAAATTTTGGTTGAATGGCTTAAGCAAGATACCCATATTTAAGGGAAGTTTTTGAAATGTGGTATTATAGATTCAGAGAAAAATAAGATTGTTTTTGGTTCTGATTGACTTTAATAATACCTCTCATGTTATTGATGTTGGCCATTGACATATTTGGCTTCAAACCGAGCAAGTAAGAAATCCAGATTTAAATGAATATTTTGAAGTGTAAATTTACAAGTGCAGGGCAAGAAAGAGAAGAATGTCTTTGGATCATAATGGCATAATGACATTAGTAGTACCTTCACAATGTGCAATATTGATGGCATAATGACATTAGCAATACCTCCACAATATGCAATATTGGTCATTAATTTATTGTAAAATTGTATGTCCTTTACATATGTATTTCATTTTGTAATGTATATTTAAGATTATTGTTATTACTCTATTAAGTTGGCTCAGACAGATTGTATTTGATGCTATTAATAGCCTTGGGATGGTAATAAAATTTAAATAAAATAACTTATTCTAGTTGAACTAAAGAAAATTAAAATAAATGGTTGGAATCCTTATAGGGTCCAAATAATATTCTATTCACTATGATTTAAAATAAATAAATAATTTAATCAATCAACAGTACAAATGTAGAAGCCAAAAATTATTTCTATGGACTTTTAATAATCATGCTACTTGATCCTATACTTACTCAGAAAAAATTAGGGTTGAATGGTTCATAACCAAAGCTAAAAATAATATTTTCAAAGTAATTTATTCATCGAGATGAGAAAAATAGTATATTTTCTTATACACATCTTCTTAACCCTGTTGCTGGCATGAACTCTCACACAAATTAAGACATAAGTAAAGCTATCACATAATTCCTCTTACATTGATATATAACCATATAATCAAACATTCAAATCATCATACATTACATTTATCAGATTTAAAGGGATATAAGCATAACAAAGATAAATATAGAAGATCTTCTTTAGTGGTCAATATGCATAGTTTTCACCGTGTTGCTTGCATGAACTCTCACACAAATTAAGACATACTTAAAGCTATCACGCAATTTGTCTTATATGGATATAGAACCACATAATCAAACATTCAAATCATCATACATTATATTTATGAGAGTTAAAGGGATATATGCCTAACAAAGAGAACTATAAAAGATCTTCTTTAGTGGTCAAAATGCATAATTTTCACCCTGTTGCTTGCATGAACTCTCACACAAATTAAGACATAAGTAGAGCTATCAGGCAATTTGTCTTATTTGGATATAGAACCACATAATCAAACATTCAAATCATCACACATTACATTTATCAGAGTTAAAGGGATATAAGCCTAACAAAGAGAACTATAGAAGATCTTCTTTAGTGGTCAAAATGCATAATTTTCACCCTGTTGCTTGCATGAAATGTCACACAAATTAAGACATGCTTAATGCTATCATGCAATTTGTCTTATATGGATATAGAACCACATAATAAAACATTCAAATCATCATACATTACATTTATCAGAGTAAAAGGGATATAAGCCTAACAAAGAGAACTATAAAATATCTTCTTTAGTGGTCAAAATCCATAATTTTCAAAGAGAACTATAAAATATCTTCTTTAATGGTCAAAATGCTTAATTTTCAACCTGTTGCTTGCATGAACTCTCACACAAATTAAGACATAAGTAAAGCTATCACACAATTTGTCTTGTATGGATATAGAACCACATAATCAAACATTCAAATCATCATATATTACATTTATAAGATTTAGGGATATAAGCCTAACAAAGAGAACTATAGAATTCTTTAGTTGTCAAGATGCATAATTTTCACCCTGTTGCTTGCATGAATTCTCACACAAATTAAGACATACTTAAAGCTATCACGCAATTTGTCTTATATGGGTATAGAACCACATAATCAAACATTCAAATCATCATACATTACATTTATCAGTTAAAGGGATATAAGCCTAACAAAGAGAATGATATTCTTTAGTGGTCAAAATGCATAATTTTCACTGTGTTGCTTGCATGAACTCTCACACAAATTAAGACATAAGTAAAGCTATCACCCAATTTGTCTTATATGGATATAGAACCACATAATCAAACATTCAAATCATCATACATTACATTTATCAAAGTTAAAGGGATATAAGACTAAGAAAGAGAACTATAGAAGATCTTCTTTAGTGGTCAAAATGCATAATTTTCACCATGTTGCTTGCATGAACTCTTACACAAATTAAGACATACCTAAAGATATCAGCAATTTGTATTATATGGATATAGAACCACATTACCAAACATTCAATTCATCATATATTACATGTATCAGAGTTAAAGGGATATAAGCCTAACAAAGAGAACTATAAAAGATCTTTAGTGGTCAAAATGCTTAATTTTCACCCTATTGCTTGCATGAACTCTCACACAAATTAAGACATAAGTAAAGCTATCACGCAATTTGTCTTATATGGATATAGAACCACATAATCAAACATTCAAATCATCATACATTACATTTATCAGAGTTAAAGGGATATAATCCTAACACAGAGAACTATAGAAGATCTTCTTTAGTGGTTAAAATGCATAATTATAAAAATTACACCTATTCATACGGAGGCCTTAGGAGAAGTAGGCATTACGTGTTATTTTTTATAGTCAAATTCCAATAAGAAAATCTACATTATTTATTATTCTTTACAGTCAAATTCTAATAAGAAAATTTATGTTCTAGTTTGAGTGTTTTCTAGCCTGAATATTTCCCACTAGTGTAAGGAATTTTCATATATCTATTAAAATGTAGAAGGGTAACACGAGGTAGGAATCAATATTACATCCTCTAATTATCTAAGCACCAATAAAACCTATTTTTGAAATTTATAATGTTCTTAGCATCAATATCTATTCCTAAAAATGAAAATGGGTAGAGAAATACAAATGTTACCATGGCTTTTCAACTGTTTGTATAAATAACCATTCAAAAGGATGCATGAAGGGTAAGGATAATTGAACACTTCTTGTGTTGCTCGAAGAAGCATATGGGTCAGACTATTAGCAATATGGTATGATGAGATGAACCAAAGGGCAATGAATTTTTGAAAAAGATAAAACTTTTTCACCTTCCAAGTTGAGTATAATAATGAGGAGTAGAAAGACAAGACCTTACACAAGCTTCATTTCTTATAGACTTTCACCTACCATGTTGAGTAGAATAAGAAACATGAGCAGAAAGACAAGGCCTTACAAAACTTTGTTTTGCTAGAAACCTCCCTTGGAATAATCTAAAACACAGTGCAACATTCATGTGTAACCCATGTAGATGAGGGCTAATTTTTCATTCTAATAATTGAATAGAAAATTTAAATAAATAAAAAATTAAATAGTATTCACAATAAACTAAATTAAATATGAAAAATATGAAATAGGCACACCGAGCTTGCATTCTACCCACATGCCCCCTATGGAGTCCCACATTAAATTATTCGCACAATTTAAAAATTAAAAACTTAACTTCCAAAGATGGTGGCTTATTTGTCTGTATGTGGAAAGATGAGACAAAGTGTTGTGAATTCCTTGAGCTTTTTAGAAAAATTTCTACATCAATGCCATCTATCTTGAGAAACCGACAACAATAAGTCTAAAATTGGCTTTTTCCACGGTAGGGACTTACCATGGTGGAACACTGAATCTGTTGAATTCCTCTAACGAGATGAAGCCATTAATGGGGGTTTCAATGGATCTGTAACGTTAAAATTGCGAAGTTATTCTAAACCAGTGGAGCAGAGGAAACTGTTCAAATTTTTCCTCTTTTAAGAGCATTCTTCGTCAGATCTGAAGGCCTTGTTGTTACATCTATTCCTTGGAAACGATCTCAGCAGTAATGTCTCGAGACAATTCTCCAGTCGAGATAGATGGTGTTACTCAATCAACTACATAATGTAGTTCTTAATAAATAGATTAAATAAACAAGGAGTCACTGACTTCGAGTAGTGTCTTCGAGTAGTCCCTCCCTAGGTCTGCAAGGACAAGACAAATGGATTGTATACTGTCTTATTTGAAATGGGATTTGAAATGGTACTGAAATAGTTTGTTCAATATATAATTAGTTGCATATATTTGAGGAAGATTATATCAAAATTTAATATTTTAAAAAAAATTCCAACAAAATTTAACTTTTTAAAAAGAAAATTAGTTTTTTTCAATTTAATTAATATATTTTAATATAAAATGTATTTTCTTTTTTCAAATTTAATTAATAACTTAAATATAAAATGTATTTTTTATAAAAAAAAAAAAAATCATTTTGTTTTCCCAATTAGTTAATGTATTAATATAAAATATAATTTTATATTTTATTTTAAATTAAAAGGAAAAACATTTTAATTTTTATAATAATAATAAAAATAATCGTCGGCTGTCGCAGTTCTCTCAGTCTAAGTCAATGTGTTTTAAAAGAAAAACACTTTAGCTTAACTGCAAGAGAGAAATTGTTATCCATTGAAACATAAGCAATATGCAAGTACATTGTTCGTATGTGTTGAAAAATTGCAAGTGCAAGAGACAAATTACAATAACTATAGACAAATTACAATAACTATATATTGAAGTGATGTATGTTATCTATTGAAAATTAGGAATAAGTAACATGCAAATACATACAGTTGCATTGTCATTTTAAGAATCTCCATCTTTGATATGGAGTATGTAATGCAATCCAACCCGTTTGGCAAGTGTAACGGCGGCAGCGATTGCACTTAGTTAATTTTACCCAAAGTTTCGGTCACCTATGGTGGAGCGGGGCATGAGAAAATACACATGCCACCAAAAATACCCCTGCCACCCTCCCAAAATACACATGCCACACCGCCATGAGCTCCCAAAAATACACCTGCCACCCTCCCAAAAATACACATGCCACACCGCCACTTACACTTACTACCATATCCATCCATGGTAAACTACCCCTGCCACCCTCCCAAAATACACATGCCACACTGCCATGAGCTCCCAAAAATACAGCTGCCACCCTCCCAAAAATACACATGCCACACCGCCACTTACACTTGCTACCATATCCATCCATGGTAAACTCGCCAGATTCAGAGCTCTGCATTCTTCTCTGAGTGGCCATGGAATGAACATTTAGTCACCAAAATTCATGAGAGCAAATGCTGGAACTGGATGGGGAGGCCAAAATTCAGAAAAAACTTGCAGAAGACCTGGAGATGTGAAGGTAGATGATCGTCAAACACAAGTGAATTTCTAGCAAGTAATAGATTTTTAATGATGTCGGCAAAAATTACCTGTTCTTCACTTCAAAGTTGAACCATTTGCATAGGCCTCTGAGATATTTGTCCCTGGTGGAAGTGTTCTAACCTTCATACATATCATGATCAAAGAAAACTTAGGCAAATAGGCCAAGATATAAAATTGTGAAAATAACAATATAATTAATAATAATGACAATATTTTTAGAAAGGAGGAAATCCATCTCCAGATGTGCATCAAAATAGTTTATTTCAGATCCTAAATTCCAACAGATTACCTGCAAGTGTGACGTAAAGAAAGTATACAGCTTAACAAATTGTGCATCATAAAAATTTCAAAAATTAAGTGTTGCAACCTGAGCCAAACACCGACTAGTAGGTGATAACGGGAAGATAAATGAAACCAATGAACTTGGAGAAAACATACATGTACAATAAGGGAAAGAAAAATTGAAATTTGATGGGTATCAAAGCAAACAGAAGAATGTGTAGACATTAATGGTTAAAATAATAACAAATATGAAGTATACACACTACCTCTGTTAAACACTGCAGAGCCAAATTTCTATACGCTGCTGCAAGGAATAGATTTAGCAAAATATCAATCTATACCAATCATCGTATCAAAAATAAAACATATGGTAAGCAATATTACATAACAGTAGCAACATTAAGATACACAGAAGTAAGAGCAGATGTGTTTTGAACTCATTCAATGTCCATATCTTAAAAATATACAACTAGCTTCCAATATGTATAATCGAGAGGGGCACTCACCACGTCTCCGGTAGCTTTTGACATGATGTGCATAAATGCCTTGGACTGCGGGTGCCATTCGAATTTGTACAGAGGCATTGGTTCAGCTCTCAACAGATTCTTCGCAAAGTACTTTAGTGGCATTTCCAGAATTACCACATAGTTTTCTGTCACAATGAATGAGTGTACCCATCCAGGAGCGGGACTGCCTCTGCAATTCACATGAATCCCATAAAGAATTATTGTGCAGTATGGATCTGCGACCCGAAATTTATCATTCTATAATTGCAGAAAATCAACAATACTGATCTTACCCATTCGATCAAAGTTCTTTCGTTCGATTCAGGAAGCATGCGGGTGACAGTATAACCAGGGTTAATGAGATCGGGGATCAACGTGATGAATTCCGTATCAGAGACTACTGGATGAGCTGAATGAATTAACCCCTACGAAATTACAGAGACAAGGAATAGAAGAACACAATTACAGAGACAAGGAATGGAAGAACATAATAAGGAACAAACATAGAAGGTAGGCGGCGAGAGTCAATTTAGCTTGAAAGCTCAGCCATAGCTACGTGGCATGCATGAAACACTTGGCTTCCTCTCTAACTTTGCTAATCCAACACGTGGTTTCATCTTAATAAAAAGTGGTTCCAACTGGACTTTGGATAAAATGAACTTATAACCAAAGTTGTGAATTGGAGGTCTTATTGCACGCTTCATGTGCCCCGATGTTATTTCAGCGGGGACAAAATATTTTACCGTAAGTTTTATGTTTATTAATTAATTTGAGTGTGTAAGTATGGTCGAGATTTGTTTTGCTTCAACTGTGTGAATATATTTTATACATTTACCAGGGTTTATATTTTTAAGTTAATATTTAAATCATCCACGTTTAGATCATAATTTTTAAAAATATTTTAAGTGGCAGGTGTAATTCTTCACAATATAAATAATTAAATAAATTACTAAAGTTATAGATGTTTTAGTAAAATTTATTTTTCTCACACGGGTCTAACATAAGCAGTTAACATATCTTATGTTAACATAGGATCGAATGAGGCCTATTAACTTACTGCGACCTTTCCATTCAAATTATTAAGAGTAGTTGATAAAAATAACATAAACCCTTCAATCTCTTTATATTTTTATATCCCCATCTTGGAATGAATCTCTCTCCTTTCATCACCAAAAAAGTATGATTCATAGCCTATCCTTTATTACTTCCAAAACTTTATTTAACTTCATGAAAAGTTTATCGAATTTCATTAATGTTTTTGGTTGGAAATTTATTTTGAATTGCATTCGCCTACATAAAATGCATTCAAGAACTAAGATTTTCATATAACTTGAGAGGATTTAACTTTGATTTATTATGGACAAATTAAAGTAACAAATGTATGCGAACGATTATTTCAAAAAGAATTTAAAACAACGTGGTAGGAAATTGTATTTACTGAATTTTACTTGTGAGTTTATATGTAATTATTTAGGACTAATTTTCCTCTACTGGATGAGGAAAATAATTATAAAATGATTATGGATTTCAACAAACAATTCCATCACATTTTTCAAGGTATTTGAATATGATAAAGTTATGAAATGGTCTGCAAAAATGAAAACGGTCTTGAAAATAATTTTATTTTTATTTTAATTATATAGAAAATTACAAAAATAATTATAAAGTATTTTATACATAAAATCCTAATTTCTCATTTGAGGGGAGGGGAGTAAAGGAGATTTACGCTTCCAGCACCAGGCCTGCTTCTAAATTTCACTTGTAGCAAGCTATTTGCTTCTTTCAATTTATTGAAGAGAAGAGTTTGGAATAACTGGATCATTTCATTGACCCCTGAGAAATCTGTGTAGTGAATTGAACTTTCAGTCACACAATTCCTTTAACCATGTGTGGATATTAGATATGGTTGGGTATGCATATACTATATAGGCATGCTTCTGAGGTGGGCAATGATTGTCTTGGAGCATCCTTAGTTGAGAATAATTAATATTATTTTGATATTAATGTAGAAAATAGTTACGTTGTTGTAACTTTCTCCCTAGTTTAGGATTAGTTCCTATAGTTATGGGGTTTGGGTGCAACTTCCTATTTCCTAGTATTGTATTTAATGATGTAATCTTTGATTGATTGATAATAGAGTGGACGAGAGTGATCTCTTAAGTTTTGTGAGTGTAGTCTCCAGGTGCAGGCCACACCTGAGAGCTACATCTCTTTCTTTTCAATTATGTTCACATTTTATCTTGGTATCAGAGCTCAGCTTGAGTGAGCCTGATCTTTTGTCACTTGTGAGGCTGAAGTGCCTGTAGTAGCTAGCTTGCCTTTGTGGAGGAATTGCCTGTGTGGCTTGAAGTGCCTTTGTGGTTGTGTGTACACGAGAGCTCTGTGCTCAATTGAGCAGGTGGACTGCAGAACACCTGGCTTGGACTCGAAAAAAAAAAAAAAATTCTAAGTAGAAAGGCGGATTAGCGTGGATTTTGCGCTGATAATCGCGCCAGAAGAGGAATTAGCGCGGATTTTAAGGGATAAATCACGCTAAAGCACCAGAAAGCTCGATTAGCGCAGGATTTTACCAGGAAAGTCGCGCCAATTCAAATACTCTAACTGATTTTTAATTAGCGCAGATTTTTTGCTCAGGGTAGCGCTAAGGGGATCTGCGAATAGCGTGAACTTCGTTTGGCGGTTTGCAAACGGTGCAGATCGGCAGAGTTGCAGACCCGTCCGGGAGAGACAGATCGAGAAAGCGCCAGAGGAGATTTGCGGGAAACCTTGACTTCGCTTAGCGATCTGCAAGGAGAGCAGGATCGGCGAAGTGGCAGATCAATTCGGGAGAGGTGGATCAGATCAATTGTGATCAGATCATTGTTTTGGCTGTGTTGGAAACACCGAATTTTCTCATTGGAGCGGGAGTGCTAGACACTGCAGATCGGTGGCAGATGAGACAGAATCGATCTAACAGGTATTGTTTTTTTGTTGTTGTAAAGTAGATTCACAATGAGTAATACGATTGAATCTTATCTTAACGAGTTTGGTAAACTCAACGGGTCTAACTTCACGAATTCGAAGTTTAAGATCCAAACTATGCTCGAAGGTGCAAATGCTTGGGCTATAGTGGCAGGTAATGAGCAGAAGCCGACTGAAACCACACAGAAGGAAGACTGGGAAAAACGAGAAAACAAGGCCAAAATCTTGTTGAAGATGTCTGTGAAAGACAATGTTATTGCGCACATCAGAGATTGTATAACGTCCGCGGAGATTTGGACGAAAATAATACAAACATAGTTTTGGCTCTGAAAAGCAAGCTATTTTCAATGAGGATGGATGAAAGGGAGTCTGCTACTGCATTTGTCGCGCGAATTAAGGATGTTAAAGATGGATTGGGGGCCATTGGAGTGGTGGTGGCTGATGAAGATCTTGTTGCAATTACAATGAATTGGATGCGTGATGATTTCCAAACCTTCATCACTGGAGTCTTGGCAAGGGAGAAAACACCCACGTTTGATGATCTCACTGCGATCTTGTAGCAAGAGGAAGACCAACGGCAGAACCTGAATCTGAACCCCCAAAGTGACGATCTCGCGCTGGTGGCAAAACAACAACTATCTAGAGGAAAGCAGTCACAGCAGCAATCAAAACAAAAAGGAGGAACATCACAGAAGAATCTGCATTCTCATAAAGGTATGCTTGCAAATCATTATGAAAAGAAATGTTATTATTGTGGGAAAACGGGTCATATACAGAGAGATTGTTATTATAAGAATCACGCTGATGAGGCAAGGAGGAGACAGGTAAATCCAAAACACAGAGGATATTTTGTTGAAGAAGAAGACTTCAGTCATGAATTTCGACTGTTCACAGTCGACTATGCCCTTTCAGCATCGAATGAAGATGACATCTGGTATGTCGATTCCGGAGCATCCTCTCACATGACAAGTAATAAGGAATTTTTTGATAGTCTTGAAGAAATTATAAATGGATCAAAAATATATCTAGGGGATGATAATGGATATCAGATTAAAGGTCATGGGGTGATTTCAATTAAGTTACCAAATGGAAAAATTAGTCACCTTTCAAATGTTTTATATGTACCTGGAATAAAGAAACACCTG
>APFE030960192.1:0-56910 GCA_000404065.3 Pinus taeda
TACTCCAATCGCAATCCGTTGAAAGACATTGCTGCGTTGTCACCAAGAAAACATTGCTGCAAATTCGAATTCCACCAGAAACCAACTCAACCGCCTCAGATCTAAGATTCATGAGAACACAATATTTCTCGTACAGAGATTGACTGTATGGGCTTTGACCGGATATTTCCCTTCCAAAGGAAGGATGAATCTAGAGGCTACCTGGCCCGATTACAGGCTCTGCCTAGAGAAATAGAATGAAAACACTTCCTGAATAGTAGATCTGATGATCAATAGCTCTGATACCATGTAGAAATTTTGAATAATTTAACACATATTCAATGGATTATCCTGATCATGTACTATTTCAGAAAACATACACAATACATAAGCTCCTCTACGTTGATCATCAATATAGCAGCATCAATAACAATAAAACATCAAGAGCATTCACACATTAACACAGTATGTATCCCGGGGAAAGCATCTCGCTAAAAACCCCAACTATCTGTATATTAATGATTGAGCCATGTAACATTACACACCATAATACTTCTCACAAGTATCTCCACCTCTGTTACACACAATACAGCTCAGATCTGAATCAATCACTGGCTCAAATCTCCTTCGCTGCTTGCCTGCCTCCGCTGCTCAATACCTGCTCAAGAACTGATGATAATTCCAAGGAAACCACGTATTTACTTGGTAAAATCACGTGAGCACAAGCTACAATGTGGGAAAATACGTGGGCAAACTCATTTGCATACTCAATCCCTTGTTTGTGCAAGATCTGATGCACAACTATAGTCACAACTGATAGCAATCTGATTCTCTAACACCTGTCCCTGCTGAACTGAACATGCACTGACATGCAACTGAGTTAACTGATGTATTCATTAGTTGTATTATGAGTTAATAACTTGTGAATTAATTAATAACTAATTCACCCAACTCATCTCTAGTCTATTTTCCAGTTAGACTAAATACAACCAGTTTAACAAAGCTAAACTGAACACAACTCCATCAACTGCACCTCCAGTCCACTAAACTCAACTCACTTGAGTTCTAATGAAGTCCTGCATGCAAATATTAGTCATCCCATAGGTAACCACGTATTTCCTTCTGGGATCTGCATGTACCACATCCGTAGCTCATCCTGAAGTGCTCCAAGAGAATAAGACAAAGTTTATAGTCTAAATATTATTATGAGCTAATAATATTTGACTGTTCTATATTTAGACTGAGCAGTCACTCCGCTGTGGTGTCACTCCGCTGTGGTCTAAAAATAGAAGTCCATCTATTTTTTCCAACTTGATCAATCATCCATAACAGCAACCTGCAATCCATAGATATGATCCATATGTCTAAAAATAGACATAGTCTAAAAATAGACTTGCGCCAAAAATAGCCTGCGGGCCCACTTAGTGAAGGCGACTCTTTTCACTAAGCTCCATCATCTTGTTGCATTCTCAGCAAGCATTTCTTGTTGCACACTTTTCAACAGATACTCTGATTCAGACTTCGATGGAGACAAAGAAACCGGGGTATCTACTTCAGGATATACTACGAGTCTTGGATCAGGCGCTCTCCCGGAGATCACACAAACAATCAGTTCCAACGGATTCCACAACAGAAGCAGAATACGTGGCAGCAACTGAAGCAACAAAAGAAATTGTGTGGCTCAGGAAAATTCTTGAAGATTTGCAGGTAAAACAAGTACAATCAACTCCCCTCATGATTGAAAATAGCTCTGCAATAAAGTTGGCCAAGAACCCAAATTTCCATGATCGAACGAAGAACATCAATACTAAATATCATCTGATTCGACATCATGTTGAGGCCGAAACAATCCATCTCTGTCATTGTTCCACTAATGAGCAAATTGCAGACATCTTCGCCAAAGCGCTTGGAAGAGAAAAACTTGAACGATTCAGAATGATGCTTTGACTCACCAACATCCCTTCAGATTAAGGGGGGGGAATGTTGACACCTAATCATCAGAATTGGGTGAACATCATGTAAATAAATAAATAAGTAACGTGAACAGTTATCGGGAGATGAAGTGAATAGTCTTTCTCTCATGTATATAATAAGGCCAACCTGAAGGAATAAACACACGAATAAATTTTTGGTTGAAGAGTTACTGCCTGGTCTGACAGATAATGACAAATTTGCCTATTGAAATTCTAGAATTGTACCACACTCAATATCTAGTCATGTTATGCATATGTTTGTTGAAATTGCACCATTTACACATACAACTCTAGTATAACTTCTACTTTTTATAAAGTGTAGAAGGGAGAGGGATTAGAAATATTGTATTTGTCGCCAAACTATCCAATGATCAGAATGTGCAAATGAATACTTATCCTACCATAAAACCTAAATTTTTAGCTCACGTCGATTTCGAGTTCTCTTCACTGGTTTTACATTCACTACCCACAAGCAAAGACATAAAACAAATAAAAAAAATGGAATATACAAAGGTTCATTGACAATGAAACATCCACCAACATGATAATACTCAATCTAGAATGCAATTAACATAAAAAGCCAAACAAATTCACTTAGACAATTACACAAAATATGGATAGAGAGATAAACCCAACAACGTTTTGAAATCAATTTGCACACCATAATGCATTGAATTTAGACTATTGAAAAGGCAATTGGCCATCAATCCTAATCATGAATTTGTAGTGCTAAGAATCAGCTTCATAAATTTTGTATGGTTGGAAATCAACTTAAAAAATGTGATCTTAAACCCACCTACCCACCTAAGGGCCTTTTGTCATTAATCAAAAAATCAAATCAAATTTCCTCATTCAAGCCATGCCATAAGATTAGCAAAATCAAACAAAGTAATAATGTCCAAGTTTAAGTTCCCCTTCCTTCTCTTTCTTGGAATCCGTTGAAGAGGGCCTTTTGTCATTAATCAAAAAATCAAATCAAATTTCCTCACTCAAGCCATGCCATAGGATTAGCAAAATCAAACAAGTAATAATGTCCAAGTTTAAGTTCCCCTTCCTTCTCTTTCTTGGAATCCGTTGAAGATAAGAAAATTGTTTGACAAATGAAATTTAGATTCAAGAGTCGATAACTACCATGGATTAAAATAATATAAAATAAACAATCCAAACTCTTCCACTTTCTCTCACATGATTTAAACGAGCATCTCACATTACCTATATGGAATTCTCAACTTCTCACCTATCCATTCTCACATTCTTTCGTATGAAAAGTTTCAACATCGTCTCAATGAAGAAATATAAAATATAGTCACAAGAGAGAATTCAATATATACAAGCTCAATGAACAACAAATGTGGACAAGGGTACATTATCACAAATGAAAACAATCTTTCAACTAGGTTGTTGCAATCATTTCACTAATTGATTCGGAAATCAATTGCACTTACTTTGCCTTAATCAAATAAATCAAATGATTCAGAAATCAATTGCACTTACTTTGCCTTAATCAAATAAATAAAAAAGTTTGAAAATATTTATGTAAAAATGCACAAATTCATCTTAATCAAAGATCTTTTAAGCACCATGGAAGATTAAAAATGGACTTGTAAACTTGTAATGTGGTGTATTATATTCTATTATCATTATTATGGTCAACTTTTTTTAGTTTATTAGTATTATACATCTCAATTATATGTAATTGTAGATTTCAACTTGCTTCTCAATGTTAAAAAAAAAAAAAAGTTCATTGTTGATACTAATGGTAATAAACGTGTATCCATCAAAGAGTGTAAGGTTTAAAATAAGAAGGAATTGACAACTTCATGTCTTTTATGTTATGTTAATTCATACAATTACATCCCTGTGTTCCAAGTGTTTTTAAGGTAAAACATGTAATTAATGTTTATCATATGCAGAAGAGGCATTGCCTTTCCCTTATGCTTTTGTGTCTTATAAAACAATATATGCCCTATGGTCTTAATGAATTGAAAGATTAAAACTTTTGGAGTTCATAGGGCTAATGAACATAATCATAAAAACTAAGATAGCCAAGACAAAGACAAATAAGAAGCAATCATAAGCATAGTGCCATCTCAAGTGGAGGATCTTTATTATTAAGTTTTAGGCCCCACCCATTAATTGTGAGGTTATCTATTTACTATCGACACATTAATGGTGGGATTATTTGCAAGTGGGGTAGTGTTTCATCCATCATTGTGTTGCTACTCTAATTAATTCTCCATATAAATGAGTGACTTGGGGCAAAGGAATTTGTCATTGACATGCTCATGAGGGAACAAAGACTAGTTGGATGCTACCAACTATGGTGCTCTATGCGATCACAAATAAGGCAACCAACCCTAATGCATGGACAACTATCAAACCTATGGAAGTGGGCTAAACCAAGACAAATCTAAGCATTTGGAGGGGAACCCAACTCATAGCACAAGAACAACCCCCCAGTGTTCTAAAAGCCTACAAAATATGTCTAACTAAAACTCCTCCTTACCAATGTGCGCTTAGGTCTTGAAATGGCAAATAATCGCACCATCAAATGAAATAAGCATGTATTAATGTTGAACTCTTTTTTAAACACAACCATTTCAGTGGTTTTGTAGACAAAAAATAAAATTTATATTCTAACAAACTACCATGTTGCATGAAATTTGACAACTCATGGAAATTTATCACGAAGAATGCAATTCCAAGGAATGGGCATGGGAAAAAGCTAACATAGGGTTGAGGCCATTCCCATGTTGAGTTGGCAAAATGGCAAAACCAAAACAAAATTTTTAAAGAGTCTGTTCCTATAGAAGGGTACTTGGGTTGTGCCACTCCTAGATATTGAAGATGTTGGCCTAAGAGGAAGGTACCCCAAAATCAAAGACGAGGGACAATTTTTTTTTTTCTTTAGTTTGATATAAGGATCCCAGAGTTTGACATTAATAGATTGAGTTGTTTGTTTAGAAGATATATTCCACAATTTATTCAATAGAGCATTCGACATGGGTTTGGTATTCAACCATTAATACCCATCGGCTTGTCATTCCTTTTCAAAGCCTTAGAATTAAACCATATCTAATCTTATGACCAAATCATTCAAGAGGCTTGGAAACCAATCTTGAGAAACATAGAGTCTACAATAAACTGTTAAATCCACTCACGAATAAATTTCTCAATATTGACCAAATTAAATTTAACACTCAAAACATATCAACATATCCAATCTCTAGTACGAACATCAAAAATCTCCTTAACCTTAACAATGCCCCTCTTAAAAAGATGTTTAACCACCAAAAACTTATTATTATATATTAGAAACATTTACCATCAAATATAATATTTATCAACTAATAATTCAATCCCGATAAATCATCTTTCCAAATAAATTTAAATTCGATGCCTTTTCAATTTTCTCCAATACTCTTCATTAAAAGTACACCTAATTTATATAATTATGTACCATTTTTAAAACAACACTAAGATAATTTGTTACCCATATTTATAATTCATCATCTTTATTTATATCTATTATATTATACTATATATTATGTATCATAGAAATAAAAACAACGAAAATAAACACTTTTTTGTTATATATATATATCATTTTTTTTTCAATTATTCATCATGCATATAAAAACAATCAAATACAAATTAATAATAAAAAAAAAAATTGGAAGAAATTGTCATTGTTGTCAAAGGGTAAATGAGCCAGCATTTGTTTGATGATATGCATGCATAAAAAATGAATTCAAATGCGAGAATACTCTATATTGGTAGCCCTTGTCACATCATTTCATTTGATAGGTGCTACCATTATGGGTCCTCTTGAGCGAAGAGATATTGATGTTTGAATTTTGGTGCCCCAAATGGATGAATGTATCACCAACTCCTGCCCGACAAGTTTATGGTCTCATTATTTCTTTAAAGGAGGCCAAACTTGAAATTTAATTTGGCCTAAATTCATGTCTCCAAATCAACGTTGAAAGAAGATAGGGCCCAAAAAAAAATGATAATAATAGTTAAAATTAAATTTGAGCAAACATTCTTGTTTAGGTCGGCCTGATAAAGGATGGCAAAATTTGTTTTCTTTAAGGGCAGGTTGGCCTTATATATGCCCCTTCTCCAATCTCTCTATATACCCTTGAGTTGTGACATTCCATGCTAATCAAGTTCGTGGATCTGAACCAAGAAATATCATTAAGGGCTAGCCCCAGGGTCACATGACCCTGTATGCGACCAGGTGCGCGGAGGAGCAGAGGGGCCAGCCCCAGGCCACATGGCCTATTATGTGATCACACCGCCAATAGAAAGGGAGTGCCCGGATTATAGCACCCAACACAAAAATCAAGTGAAGTGGCTTGGTTTTATGGGGCGCGATATGACCACGTGAATTTTTGTTGGGGGTCGACCGACGGGGGTGGGCGGTTAGCCCCAATCCCTGAGCACGTGCCCCCATACGACCTTAATTTTCGGAAGCTAGGCATTAGAGGACAATTTAATTGTCTGATAATTTCGCCCATTGAGTAGGATTGTAGGCCATGTTTACACATTGATTCTGGGTTTGGGGCGCTCAAGCTAGGTTTGGGTCGAATTGGAGGATGGTTAGCTAGGGAATGGGAGAAAAACTTGTAACATACATACCTTTCTCATTTTTCAGCCAAATGAGGTGCAAAAAGAACCCAAATGGGGGTTTCTGAAAGTTATGGATCCATCGGAGACATTTGTATTGCATTATAAGCATTGTAAATCTATAAAAACACAAATTTGAGCACTTAATGAAAGAGATCCTGCATTGGAAGTTGGACCAGGAGATGTAACCCAGGAGAGGGGTGAACTCCTTTATCATGTTTGTTGTTATGTGTTTCTAATATGGTATTTTGTCTCTATTTTTTCTAATAATTAAGTTTAAATCACTTGTTTATGTGTTTCGTAATTTGATCCATTACCCATAACACATAAAATTTCACTTCCAATTTGTATATCACCTTCAAGTTTCAATTACAAATCATCAAAAGAAGTCTTCCTTGTGCAATGGCTATATGAAGGTATGAGTTTCCTCAAAAAAATTTAATACTAGGGTTGTTAAGTAGTATTTATTAAGAAGCCTTGAAGTATGATCTTTACAGTGATAAGACAATGATACTTGGACAAAGTTCTAAGCATGTATTGATAGAAGCTGACATTATTGATATTGTTGTAATTGGGTCACTTTTCTTGGTACAACAGCCCAAGAGTTTTTGGTTTTACTTTTATTGTAAAGGATGGCAGGGTGGTGCTAGGCAAGGAAGTTGTAGCTTTCTTCAGAAAGTTGTCACCTCGTTCTAGTGGGAGCTGGTAAACTTGGGGTTGTAGTGCCCATATTGATAGTTGGTAAATCCGGAAGTTGTAGCTCATATATATATATATAGTGTTTCTTTAATGTGATGTTATTATACCTGCCGCTGGCGGAATATATTGTGTTCAATTTTCTTTGGACTAGTAATTAGTTTGCTTTGACAAAAAAATTGCAAATTTCTCCATAGTTTAACATTAGAAAATTATTTTTATTATTTTTTTTATAATGTTTTAATATATTTATTTCAAATATGATTGGTTCACCTCTTATTTGGCAATGATTACATGTGTACAAATTTTTTGGTTGATTGTACCATCAAATCTTTAGTTGTACATCTTACCATTAATTCATTATTTCAATTCTATTATTTCAATTCCTTCAACACCTTATTCTATGATACTCTTACTGCACCAATGAGATTCCATATCAATAAAAATTAATTTTTGGTCTCATTCAACCCACGACAACGTACCTCTCAATTTTTTATGTACACTATGAAAATTACATTTCTGTATGGCGGACAACCGTAACTAAATTATTGTAAGTGATGAGACTTTTTCTGTAGATTGTGAAAATACAGGCTTTGTAAAGTTGTAAAATACAGTTGTAAAGTGGTGATCCTTCTAGGTTTATTTCATGCCGTGATTGTTAAAATATAACGTTTTAATAAAAAAAAAGTTATTATCTTTTTACAATAGCTTTTGGAACAATTTCAAATGTGGCTAAAGATTATATTATATTTTTACTTATTAATTGTCTTCCTTCACATAATTAATATTTACAAAACATTTCGATACCTGGAAAACGACATAATTGATATTTACAAAACATTTCTAGGTAATGTACCTAGAAAAGCTATAAATTTTTATCACAATTTTTATCATGGTATTTAAAGAAAGTTGTAATGTAAACAATATATTTTTTATTTTTCATATATATGTTTTTAACTAAAATAAAAATAATTATCTAGCTTTATAAATTAAATAATTAGTAATTTAATTTATTTCACAATATATTTCATGTTATTAAAAATAAAAATAAAAACATAAAAATAATTAAATTAAAAATTATTGTTGTTGTTGTGTTGTTATTATTATTAAAAAATAATAATAAATAAATTTGTGTAGTGTGTTGGAGAAAATGAAATCACATCAGTAAAGTATTGCTTAAGATTCAAGGTTTACAAATTATAAAAAGATAGTCTAAACATTGCAAGGTTTTGGTTTTTATTTTTATTTTTCACTTTGGAATTTGTAAGAATTGTAAATCTGAATTATGAAATTTGTGAATTTTTTTATCCACTAGATTTATTTATACATTCAAAATATACAAGTTTAGAATTTTCCAAAAATTGTATTTCTCTGTTTATCTTACAAAACAAAGAACATAAAACAGTGAGATTAAAATTATTAAAATGATTAAAAATCTAAATCTAACTACTTCCCTTTAAACTCTCAATACCACAATATTGGATTAAATTAGAGTTCGTTGAGGAACGAGAGTGTGTTGGGTTTCTGTTACATTAGGGTATTAAATGTCGTTCATCAAGAGTGTCTTAACCCAACTGACTATTAATATCCAATTTGTTCGTTTTCTTAATCTTACGTGGCTTTTATTCCAATAATCACAATGTGTTATCATTGAAATTGTATTGTAAATATAAAAGTGAATGTCAAAGGGAATAGTTTAATGGTTTTGTCACTAGAATTAGCTTTTGAGTACCATAGTTCCATTTTCTTAAAAAAATTATTAGATCAATTATTTAAAGTGTCTCACTTAAACTTATAAATTTTCTAATTTCTAATTAAATTTTAAATAAAATAATTTAAATAAATTACTACAATCAAATACCAATATCATTTTTATTTTGTTTTTTAATATAATTAAATAAAGTTGAAAAAAAACCTCAAATGTAACATACCTCTCTAAAAAGAATTAGTCAATAAAGAACATTGAACATTTTTTTATTATTATTAAAAATACTTGCAGTACCATTTGTTCGATTAAAAAGAGAATTAGTCAATAAAGAACATTGAACATTATTATTATTATTATTATTAAAAATACTTGCGATACCATTTGTTCTATTAAAAGAGCGCTAGTTTAAAAATCAATAAAAATAAATTAACCAACTCTATATCCCTTGCACCAATTAGAATACTTGATCCAATTTGTATGGAATCTGAACAAAATGTATGTTGTTAACTTAGTAAATTATTTCAAATTTATAATATGTAAAATCTTATAGAAACTATCCATCTTTAAAATTCCGGTTAAACATCTAGGAATTCCAAATCGACATTGGTTTATGTGAACTTTTTTCTTTTTTTTTTCATAGTGGGAAAACCTATCATAAACTAACATTTGAATAGTCGTCTTTGGTTGCTATCCACAAATGCATGCTACTCATTACTGAATTTGTATTTAAAGGAAAAATTATAAAATGGGGTATGCTAATAAAGGAAAAATAATTAACAATATGTTATCAAAAACTTTAAAATTTACAAATTGCATAACTTAACTCTATATAATTAAAAATAATCCCTACTTTCTTTAGTCTCTTGTTTTCCAATTTTACCTCCTTATTCTTTTCTTCTAGTTATGGTTTGGTTTATGATTTCTGCATGCACTTATATAGACTACCATTTTGCCAAATCTTCATACTCTTTTAATTTAATTTAGCGATATTTAAACTAACTTATTGGTTAACGTATTTTATACTAAATTGTAAAAAAAAAAAAATGATTTACCCCCTCTCAATTATTCCAACACTATATATATAGATAACTTTTTTCTTAATTTGTAAAAACACTTTCATATTTATTGATATAGTAAAATTCATATAATTAATTTAAATTATCTATAAAACATACTAAATTTATAGTTGTCTATTAATTTTATAATTAATTAATAATAATATTTTCCCAAAAATGTCCATCTTTACAATTCAATTTTCAAAAATCAATTACATGTGAACTCTTCATTTCAAAAATTAATTACATGTCATATCTTCACTTAAGAAATATCTAAATTTGTTTTTCTAAATTAGTTTTCTCCTAAAACATATAGGCTAGTTTTCTATTAACATGCTTACATGCTTGCAATCATATGCCAAAATATAATAAAAGATCTTTTTATTTTTATTTTTATTTTCCCAAAAATCATTTTAAATTAAAAGAATTTAAATCTTTTGAAAAATTCCATTTAAATTCCACAAATTTTTTTTCAAAAGAGAGTGCCACCTTAGAAAGAGCATCGAAACACTAATTTAATTCCTTGTATATGTGTAGAAATGTGCACTGCGAGAGCATATTTTAATTTCATGGGATACAAAAAATAGGCTGTAATAGAAAATTCTTGCATATTTGTGAGCCATTCATCCAATTTATCACTAGCTTTGAGTCACCAAATAAATGTAGATGAGTCGCTTCCTCGCTTCCTGACCAATGGCAATGGCCGGAAGGAACCGATATTCAAGAATTTTGGCATGGTTGTTTGAGCCTGACCCCCATCCATTGGAGATGCGAAAGGAGTGGTCAAAGGATATATGCAAGATGAACGCAGCACCGCTGATCGCACCAAAATCTGAGGAAGCACTAGCAAAAAAATCCCATGGGAATGATTTATTTGGATTGAATCTTGCGAGCACACAAGAGCCACGAGATTCAATTTCCTGAGAGAAACAACAGAGGGTCGTCATCGCTTCAGCTGCGACATGGCAAGGAATCATAATGTGGCTCTGGAAAATGGCTCGATGACAGGTGATTCATATGCCCCATAAAATAATAAGAGGAAGGGCCATGAACTTGTGAGAGGACATGTGAGTGTGCGCTTGTTTCTAGGTTGAATCCACAGAAGGACCCCTCCATTCGTTCACCTCTGAATCTAGAACACGACACTATACCCAAATGGATTGAGAAAAAGACCAATTTATAAACATGTGATCAATCGGTTCCCCATCAGTCTGGCAAAGCACACACCATCCAGCGCCGGTGGCAATTTTTTTTTAAATATCCAAAGTGTCACTCAATATGCACCACATAAGAATTTTTACCTTGGGTGGGCATTTTACTTTCCACACCCAAGGTCACCACCATTTAGATTTTGGTGGTTGTTGAGCAACAAAAATATAATTTGACCCTGTTCTCTGAGAATATACATCAACTTAGCACCCAACCAAAGATCACACTTAGCACCCAACCAAATGATTTCATCTTCTATGTCTGATATTCTGATGTTCCTCGAGTAAAGCACATTGATGTAGATATGTCAATGTCTAATAGCATCCCTGACGAAGTCCCCTTTGAGCATGAAAAAAGGAGAGGTTGCACCATTAATAAGCATTGCAAAGGAGACTGTTTGTATACAACTCATAACCCATTTGATGAAATCAAGGCAAAATATCTCGTGAGTTAATAAAAGGCAAAGGTAAATCCTAGTGACCTGATCATAGGCCTTTGACAAATCAAGTTTGAAAATAAATCCTTTTAGATGGATAGTCTTAAGGATGAGAAATCTTTCTTGAGCCACTCATATAGTTTCATGGATCTGACGTCCCTCCAGGAACCCAAATTGCTCCATTGAGATGGAATCCAAGAGAATGGGCTTGATGTGAAGTGAAATCACTTTAGAAATCACTTTGTATACAACATTACAAAGTGAAATTGGCCTGAAATTGTCAAAGCAAATAGGAGCGCCCACCTTTGGGATCAAGGAAATAAAAGTAGAATTTAAAGTCGAGGTTAAATATTGCAACCTTCTCAATACCTCCACCACCTCTAGCAGATCTTTCCCCAAAATTTCATATAGCCCCAGAAAAAATTCAATTCCTGAACCATTTGGGCCAGGGCTTTTGTCCTTTTGAAAGCTTTGAAGGATTGTTTTGAGCTTAGCTTCATAAACTTATGTCATAAGGTCCATATTTTCCGACTCATTTAGGAAACAAGGGAAAGGAAGCGTTGTTTGGATGATCTTAGCAATAGTCGCCTCATCCTAAGCACTAAAAATATTTTTGAAATGGTTAACACCCATAGTTGCCAAGCCTGGGAAATATAAGACATCACTCCTAGTAGAATATTTCAATGACCAAATAGTATTCACCATCTTAGGACCTTTAGAAAAAGAATGGAAATTTTTGGGTTTATTATCTCCACATTTTAACCATACAACTCTGCTCTTTAATCGGAACTTAATCTCTTTGAGCTCCAAAATGTGCCTTTTTTTCTAATTGAAATATGAGGTCTTTAGATTCGGTCGAAGAAAAACCCTCGTCCTCAGCGAAGACAAATGACCAAATATGGTCGTCAAGGGTCTTGAGGTCCACAACTTCGACCACCCTATTGGTGTGTGCCCATTCTTTTGTTTTTTTCTTGATGTGCTTAAGGTTCTTCACAAAATGTTTCCCTGCAGAACGACCATCAAGAGGAGAAAAGTGATCCCACTGCTCCTTTACTATATCAATAAAAGAGGCATCCTTCAACCAAGAAGAGTTTAATTTGAAAATGGAGGCAGGTTTATGAGCATCACATTTTAATTCTAAGAAGATAGGAGAGTGATAAGAAATACCACTAGTGTTGATCCATTGTTTGATGTTTTGATAGAGCCCCATAAACCCCTTTGTTACAAGGAGCGGTCTAATCGTTTGGTGATTCATGTTAGTCCTGTTCTCATATTTTTCCATGTAAGATGAAATGTTAGAGGGTCTATGTCAATCAAGGATTGGGATATCAAAGTCATGAAAAAATCAGCCAGAGGGTCAGAATTAACTTGTACCCCCCCTGATTTAGAGACATTCAACAAGACATTTAAATCTTCAAGGAAAATTGATCAGGGAGTTATTGAAAAAGACTCCCAGAAAGAACGTCGATGAAGGGAGGGACTATATGCATTGAGTAGTGAGAAATAATGTGAAAGTTCTTCAGAGAACAATTCCACCCCAATCGCCACTAGAGTACTCCAAGAGTTAATGAGATTAAAAGAATGACTGATCCAACCCACCACCAAACCCCCCTAACAGCTTATGGCATAAGTATACTGAAATTTCCAACACATGCAAAAAATTTCCCAGACACTGAACAATAGAGAGGCCCAAACCAAGAGTCTATTGAAGAAGAATTATGCCCGAAGATTCAAAATCAATAATATGTTTCAACGCGAGTCTTTTGGGGAGATTCTCTAGAACCCTATAATTGAAGGAAAGAATAATCATAAATGAACAATGGAAGGAGTTTTAATTTCTCTTAGAACCCCAAAGATTGAAGCTTCTCGGCATGTCGCCATATCCACCTTAGCTCGCTCCTTTTCCAAGGTGATGTTGGACTTTCTACCACTGCCCCTTAACTACGGACACGTGAGATGAAACTGGCCTAGCCCAAGGTCATAAGACTTTTGAAAATGACCATTTGATCTAGGGCAAAGGTTATAGGAAGAGGAGTCATCTTCTGATAGGTAGAAAAGAGATTGATTCGGGGACGTGTTGGGAGATGAAAGATCACAGGGAGGGATTGTTAAAGAGAAGAGGGCTTGAGATAGAAGGGAGGAAGAATAGGGCAGGCTCGAGAGAACAGAAATAGGGCCAACATTATGATTTACAACAAAGTTAGCATTGCAAACATTTGAAATAATACAAGAAGGACATAAAATGATACCTGCATCAAGTGGCTTCTGCTGAGCCACCACAACTTCATCCACTGCCATAGGATCCAATATAGGAGTGGCAACCATCAAAACCAAATCCTCAGAGCGTCGAAGAGGGATAGTTTAGTTACCACTAGTAGATGGGGGACCATTGGGAAGGCTCACATCCTCCCAAAATAGGTTATCTTCATCCACCATAATTTATTGAGTTGTGGGGCAATTATTTACCAGATGACCATATTAATGACAAAAATGACAACGAAAAGGGACTCCTTCATAGTCCAGTTTCTGAATGTTTTCCTCTCCATTCCTCAATTCCATTTCCTCAAGGAGACCATCCCCCATGTCCACGAAAACTAGCACATAGGCCTTTGATAGTATACCAGAAGAGAGGTATGAAGAATCATCTGTCAAATGTGTACTGATACAATTGCCCATATCTTGGAAAACCTCTTCCATCCAACAGTCTAGAAGAAGACCTGAGAACCAAACCCAGACCAACACAATATTTGAATGTTCCTTCCTGGCATCGGATAAAGGAGATCAGATTTTGAAAATAATTGGCAAGGAGTGATATGACGGATTGTCCCACCATAGAATGAGCATCCTCCACATGGAGAATTTAGTATCTATGGATAAAAACCAATTCACTAGACAAGTACCTGTGCCTAGAACAATAGTTTAAAGTGTTTTAGACTTTCCCTATAAGCAATAGATAAGAAAAGAGGATAGAAGGCCTACCTATAGTTCCACTTTCCTCTCGTCTCCCTTGTATCGATTCCGTCACTCCTTCCCATACTTAATCCGCTTGAAAAGTACCTTGTCAACACAACAGAAGACGAAAATCGATCAAAGCATACAATCCATTGAATATAAATGAAAGGAATCAGAAGCAATTCATACATATAAGCATTACAAAAGAACACATCATATGGAAAAAGGTTCAAACACTTTATTAGATAGAAGAAGGAATTACACCCATCAGTGTCTGATTCAAAGTCATTCCTCCAGCTTGGATCCCATCCACATCACATCAAAAGCAAGACAAGCTTGTGGCATCACATTATTGCTCCAAATTCAAGTCTCATAACAACATTATCTCCTTACAATTCAACATAATCCAGCCAGCCAACCCCTGATCACTTAGATGAGTGGTCAATTTATAAGAAGATGAAGGAGGTTTTGTCATTAATGGTGACATTGAATGGCCTTCCATACTTAGAATTAGTTCCATGGAGGAAGGGATGAGAGAATAGGATGATCCTTAAATCATTCCTCATCCATTTTCGAGCTCATAAGAGTTGATAAGACAGGGAAAAATCTAGATGACTCCAAAAGATAAGAATATTCCCCAAACCCTATGTGAATTTCACTCATTCTCGCCAATCACAGGTGAAAGGAAGCCTAAGTGCTCTGCAGAGCACCCTAGCAGTGGACTCACCTGCTCTGCAGTGCACCTTCATAAGGGCTTACCTGCAATGGTCCCTCAGTGGCAATTTCTAGATGTCTTCAAGTCATGAAACTGCCTGGGAAGGAGGCATTCAAAGGGTTGACTTGTTTAGGGCATGAAACAACTAAATTTAGGGTTTGATGAGTCCTAAAATACTGATCTGAATGTTGGAATTTGATGTGTCCAAATGGATCTCTATCACTTGCCCCCTAAAGCATGAAGTCGGAAAAATGCCAATGTCGAATGAAATGCTTTATGATGTGATGAGGAGGTATCGAAGTGGAAGGTGACCTGAATCAATTACAATACATATATCATGATATTTGATTTTACATGAATTGTTGAGGGAAGGCATACCCATGCTCAGCTTATAAACTTTCATTACATGTACATAAACAGTCGTCTACAGATATAGACCCATGATCGGAATGACTATCAATGTAAATCCATTATACATATGATTTAGTACTCCTGATATCGCAGCCCGAATGGATGAAACTAGATCCGGGGTCTTCAATCTCGTTCAACCGTTCACTCAAGTATGAGCCTAACCATGTGAATATGTGATCCGAAGTCGAACATGAGAAGACACCATCTGGTTACCAACCGGATGTAAACTGTTAACATATGTGAGAGAAATCACTGATAATGATAATGATCCTCAAGGTATTGCAGTACATTCGGCATGGTGTGAATGGATGATTTGATGTCGAACACCATACAAAGTATTTTGGTAGAAGGCTATTGATGTATGTCTATCGCCAAAAGCGAGAAACCTACCATCAATGCATGCAAGCCTCAAGGTACTGAATGGGTGTTTTTAAGTCAACTTCTTGGATAATGAGTTGATGTCAACAAGAAGTGACTCGTCGTAGGAGGGCCTTCATGTATCCCACATCAACAACAAAAAACGAGTGTAGTGATTTTAGAGATGGAATTTGATTGACGACACAAGGTTCAAGAATGGTGGTCATGAAAGTGAAGGTTTATGGTATTGAAAAAGATGGATTTTGACTAGATGACTTCTCTTGAACATGTCGGCGACCCTAAGTGAATTGGTAGCATTGACCCAAAACAAAGCGATGGATGGTGTGATAAGCCAACGATATGATAAAAATCAAGTTAATAATCCAATCCAGATAGTCACGGTGATGAAGTGAAAGTGTCATGTTCAAGAGCGACTTGCTACCATAAAGTGGTTTTCCCCTTTTTCCATTTTCCCAGTCATTGTTGACTAGTACCCCTTTATTTTTATCAATCTTGAGGAGGATAACATATGCTTCTTGTATAATTTCACCCTTCGGGTGAATCCATCGCTATTTGATGTTTTAACGAGTCTAGCGAAGGTGAAACTCAGTCTTGTCTAGATGGACAAGTTTGTTGCTATTTGATGTTTTTAACGAGTTTAAAGACAAAGATAACTCGGTCCTTTTCATGTTTAGAGAGTTTGAAAAGGGACAAAAAGAAAACTCCACAAGTTATTTTTCGTAAATTAATCTCTCAAGTCCGAAAAAGCATAAAATAATACAAGAGAGATATCATTTCCAATCCGTTAATGAGCTGGAAAGGACAAGCGCTCGACGATCTTTTCATGTTTAGAGAGTCTAAACGGAGCTTAAAGAGGACTCCGATGGGGTTCCTTTTTCGTTTTTAACAAAGCCCGAAAAAGAGATAAAAGTGTGTTTTGTGGTCAAAAGTACAACTTATAATCGAGCACGTTGAATTCTGCAAAATCAGTTGTAAAATTGCTCAAAACATCACCAAATGGATTAAAACTTTCTATTTCATAGGCAAAAATAGGCAAATACTAATGTTTAGTCAATTAATTAACATGACATAAACATAAAATAAGTTTTTACCATATCATTTTTACCATTTGGAACTTACCATCCAGTTTTGTGCTCTGAGCTCAGTTTTTACCTCAAACTCCACCGGCTAATTGCGAAAGATTCTGCGGACCATTTCTCGCGTTGTATGGACCAGGTTGGAATTAAAGCTCTCTACTTTCTTTTCAGTTCACTCTTTTGTCATTTCATGCAAGTTTTAGGGTATTTTGGGGCCCTTGGGATTTCATTTTTTTGCCCCAGGATCAACGCAGGCTTTCACATCGAAAACTATGTTGAAGAGCACCCAGATAGAAGGCTAGATGCTTTGTAGTGCACTGTCTCTGTGTCTAGGCTGCGCTAAGCGCATTTCCCAAGTTAGTTTTAGCTGTTTGCTCCAAAATTTTCCCTGTTGTTTTGCATGGAAAGGATCCTAATTTATCTTATGACTGTGTTTCAGGCTTTCATCAGATCAGAATGTCGATTACATGGCAAGAAAGAGAGCATGAAGAACAAGACATGGTTGCCCTAAATAACCCGGGTACAGTTGAGGCCCTTAGGAATTGTGGGTTACTCAAATACTTTAAGTTGTCTGGAATGAGGCAATAAATAAAACTATTGCAGTTCCTTGTTCGTGCATGGGATTTGACAGATTAAACATTTCACATTAGGGACAAGATGATCCCTATTACTATTGAGGATATTTACTTTCTTACCGGACTGTCAAGGTGAGGTGCCCCCATCTCACTTTCTAGATTTTCCCGTGGAGGTGAATCAGTGAGAGATTACATCGGACAGTTTTGTCGGCCAGGTACACAACCTAGCAGGGATGGGAAAATAATCATCCGGGATGTAAGTGATTTGCCTTTAAGAACGATCCTCTCTACGATCGCAAAATTGGTTGGCAACGTGACACTACATCTAGCGAACAGATCTTATATGCAGTATGCACTGGAGTGTCTAGAGCCAAAAGTTTTCAACTAGTGCAAGGTTGTACTTTCACTGCTGAAAGAACAACTGACTAAGGTAAAAAACGGTAAGACAAAGAATTTTTGCTATGATTCGATCTTGATTTCTTTTGCCTTCGAGAAAATCCCATTGATGCAACCACAACATGTATCATTGGGTGTGGCTGGTCCTAGAGATCCACGTATGCAGAGGTGGGTTGAATTGCTGGCTAGACATGCTGGTCAGTCAACAATCATTTTCTCCCCTACATTTTTCAGCTGGCTTGAGCGACAACATGTCGTTATCGAGAAGCATCCATACTCAGGGATGGATTATCATGGAGATCCAGATTTGATTCTACTAGTTGGAGCATAATGGGATGGTAAGTTGTTTGACCAAAGTGTTTTTTGATTTTTTAAGTTTCTACATGTTTTTTTGTGTTTTTTAATGTTTCCAAGATTAAACTAAAATTACTCTTCTGCATACAAATGTGGGTATTGTTGGACCTGTGGTACGCCAACAGGGTGTAGGTGGGCTAGCGCAGAAAAACATCGGGAGAGCAGTCCTCCAAGACTTGGATTTGGCTGAGGCCTTAGCAAAGTTGCAGGATCACATAGAGGGATTAACCCTTGGTATTCCAGATATCCGAATTGAGGAGTTACCTATGAGGTTGTAGCGCCACACCATTGGTGTTCTTAACCGTTGGGCTTGGCTTTTGTGCATGATAGCATAGGCTATGACCTGTTACCATGAGCACCACTAGATCTACTTAGGATATTTTGTATGCATTTTTTTGTTTTCGAGTCATATGACCAAATGCATCTTGGGCACAAATTTTGTAAAAACTTTTAAAACACTTATCTATTTTAATTTCAGAGTTTTCTATGGTTATATGCAATTCTATTCAACTGATGATGTGAATTGAAAATATTACTTTCACATATGTCGCAAATGTCTATTTAACACATAATTTTCTAGAGAATCAATTAATGTGTTAAGATTTCTGGAAATATGTTGATATTGAATGTGTTCAAAACGTATTTCCAAAATACGAGCTCCAAGGAACATACGAAAAATTGTTGGATTTCGGACAGTATAAATGTTTGTTAGTTGTAGTACAATGAGTTGCGAGTCCAGCCTAACGATGATTCGGTGAATGCTAAGTGAAATGGCATCAGAGAGTAGTTCAATCAATGCGCTATACTCAGTGATATTGTTCGTCGATCGACCGATACAAATCCATTGAAAACTCACTAACTCGCCACTTGGAGCGAAAATGGCCCATGCTGCAGACGACAAATTATGTATACTACGACTAGCACCATCGGTGTAACCAACAAAAGGTTCCGAAGACTTCAACATCTGCAACAAATGCAAAGTGGATTACTAACCAAATAAAAATCTCTAAAAGACACACACACACACATGCAATGAAAGCATATATACAATGAGTTTTACTACACTTAATAAAGCATAGTAACATTTAAGGTACAACTCGTTTTGGGGCTGCGACAATGGAATCCCATCATAATCTACTAACTCATAGGTTCCTTTCACCAGAACACGCTTGACAACATAAGGACCCATCCACATTGGTTTGAATTTCCCTGCTCCAATTTTATCACCTTTCTGATCGTAAAGCAAGACCAGGTCTCCTTCTGAGAAGATACGAGGCTTGACATTCCTATCATATTGCACCTTAATACATTTCTTATGTGCTTCGTTAGCCAATGCGGCATCACGACAGGTTTCATCTAGATTGATTAATTCCAAGAAATGTGCTTCTTCTTCAGAAGTGTTGGGTAACATGTCAATCACGAGTTTGAGCGATGAAATTTCACATTGTATCAGTAAGATTGCTTCCAAACCATACACCAACTGAAAAGGTGTAAATCCAGTTGCATTTCTCACCGAGGTTCTATATTCCCACAAGGCAGAGTACAGGATTAAGCGCCAGTTTCTTTTATGAACCCCTATTATTCTTTGCAACATCCGCTTCAGGACCTTTTTGATGGCCTCAACTTGTCCATTCGCTTGCAGGTAATACATAGTAGAACTATCATGTGACAGTCCTAACTTAGCAGTTAACTCAGCCATCATGTGATCACGAAAATGCGACCCATGATCTGTAACTATGGCTTGTGGTACACCAAACTGGGCAACCACATGGTTAAAAAAGAAAAGAGTAGCCGTTTCGCCACCGTTGTTCAATGCTGGCATCACCTTGCCCTATTTGGTAAAATAGTCAACAACGACTATAATATACCCATGCCCCCCCCCGAGGTGGGGTTACATGTCATAAAGTCAATGCTCCATTTGGCGAATGGACCAACAATAACAACTGGATGCAATGGTGCAATTGGTAATCTGGTCTTTTGGTCATATATCTGGCATGCATGACAACTTCTGACAACAATAATACAATCTTTAAATATATTTGGCCAGAAGTAACCAGCACGAAGAATCCTTTGTGAGGTTGCATATCCAGATAAATGTCCACCACAGGCACCTGAATGGCAATCATTCAATGCTTTCTTCTCCATAAAACCATTTTGATACCACGACGGTAAAGTGTGTCACCAATGATCAGATAATCTTTGGCTTGGTAAAGAATATGTTGCTGTTGCGAGCAAGAGTTATCTTGCCGGAAAGTTTGGGTTTGGAGATAAATCAGTATATCTCCATACCAGGTGTCAAATGATCAAATTAGAAACAGAGACTCATCCAAAATTAATGGTTCATATGTTGAATTGATAGAGGTCGAGGGAAGATCACATAGTAACTCAGTGAAAACTAGATATTTCTTTGACTTAGACTTGATGAATTCTAAATCAAATTCCTGTAAAATAACTATCCATTTTGAGTATTTGGCCCCTAGCAATTGATGTGACAGAATGTATGTCATAGGGTTGCAATATGAAATGACAGTGGTTTTCCGTAACAGGATATAATGGCAAAATATTTGAACAGTTTGCACAGCTGCCAAAGCTAGTTTTTCTACATAAGAGTAATTACTTTATGTATCGTTGAGATTATGACTCAAGTAATAAATAGGATGTTCAATCCCATTTTTTCTTGGGCTAAAACCATGCCAATGGTTGTATCTGCAGCGGTGAGATACAAGTAATAGTCATTTTGGTAATTTGGAGAATACATTAATGAGGCTCTAATCAGGGTATCTTGAAGAGCGTCAAAGGAATCTTGCGCAACCTAATCCCAATGAAAGGGTATCTCCTTTTTCAAAAGACGTGTAAAAACTTTAGCCATTTTAGAGTAATTAGGAATGAACCTCCTTAGAAAATTAGCTTTCCCTTGAAGTCTCTGTAACTGTAAAAGATTTGAAGGTGGAGGCAAATCCAGAATTGCTTGAACCTTTAAAGGATCTAGTCGAATCCCCTCTTAAGACACCACAAATCTAAGAAAGTGATAGAACCAACGCAAAACACACATTTTGTGGATTGATTTGAATCTTGTAATGTCGGCACCGTAAAAATATTGCTCTCAAATGTTGCGAGTGATTAGTCTACATTCATGAATGAGTAGGTAAATCATCAAGGCAAGGTTGAAAAATGTGCTTAATGTCATGGAAGGCATAATTCATTGCCCTTTGAAATGTTGCCCCGTCATTCTTCAAGCCGAATGGGAGTTTCCTATAAGCGAATGTGCCCCATGGACACATAAAAGTTGTTTTCGATTGGTCCTGTGGGCGTATATTGATTTGATTTTAACCGGAAAATCCATCCATAAATGAGAATATTTCACATCTAGCACACTCATCAATAATCTGGTCGATAAAAGGTGTAGGATAATTGTCCTTTGGACATGCCTGATTTACATCCCTATAATCCACGCACACTTGTATTGTTCCTTGTTTCTTCATGACAGGAAAAATGTTGGAAACTTAGTTAGTAAGAGGAACAAGGTAAATGAAACCAGCTCGCAAATTTTTTTCAACTTCTACTTTAATTGCAACAGCTTTCTTCGAATGAATACGTCGAAGCTGCTGTCGAACTGGCTTGACATCAGGGTACATTTTAATTTTGTGTTCAACAATACTAGAGTCAATGCCTGACATCTCCTCGTAAGACCATGCAAAAATATCTCTAAATTCATGAAAAAGAGCACTGTAATTATCAAGTTCCAAGGGAGAACAAGATTTTCCGACGTGAATGTTCTCTACAATATTAGACTTGGTCGAAATATTAATAGAAATCGTTTCTTCAATGTTTTCCAGATTTCACTAAGATTCGATTGCGTCTATGAGAACTGAATTCGATAGGAAATAAACGATTGATGGGTGGTTTAGTTCATTTGAATAATCTTCGATGTCATCTGGAAGATGGGAATAATGATGATAATCTTCCCATGGTTCCTCTCCTATCATCATTGATTGGATGATTCCTTCATCTGTAGAATGTATATGTGAAAAAGGATCCAAAGAAGTACCATATACTAACAACCTATCTACCCATACAATTGTTGAGTGCGGATTTGGGTTTTCCGCACAAGCTTGAAAGATTGATTACTATGATGATTCAATGGGGCTTAATGGCATCACCTCAATATTACTATCAACTTCAACTTTGTTGGTAATCCTCCTTAAATCAGATGAGGTGAAGGAAATCATGTTGCAAGTCTCTACTCTTGCCACTTCCGCCAAATCAGATGGTTAAGGTAGGGTAAAAGTACCCATTAGGAAAGGATCTTTAAAGAGACCTACTCCAACACTTTGAAGTGACATCGGGGGTCCGTGTACCAATGGAATGCTTCCCGTAGCCTGTGAACTATTGGCAAAGAGGGCTAGCTGATCAATGACTGTGATTCCACCCTTAAAAGGGAATGCAATAGTATGAAAGTACGTGGAAACCACAACAACCATAACATATACCCAAGCCCTTCCCAGTAAAATGTTGTAATCAAGGGGTCCGTCGACTACCTCAACTTCAACAGTAATTGTTTTGCCCCCTAATTCGATTTGCGGGTCACTCAAAATCCCACATGGAGTATATGTTATTCCATCAATACCTTTCAACACGGTTGGTGATCGTGACAATGGCGGTGAACCAAGTGTTTTCCAGCAGCTTATGGACATAATGAAAGTAGATTCCCCCTCGTCAATAATAGTTCGGTGAACATTCTTATTGAGAGCTTTTACTTGTATTAGGAAAGATAACTGTGCCGGTAACTGTGGTGTATATCCCGCATGGTTAAAAACCACAAAATTTGAATCCGTAGGATCTATTCGCTTATTGCTGACAATAAAACCTGCTTCTGGGAGGGACAATTTTGTGACACCTCGAATGTCGACATAGCAGAAGGTGATTGAGCAAGATCACTATGTTATAATTTTGAGCTGCTCGAGCCTGAGAGTTGAATATCGATTTATGCACAACTCCCTTTGGTGATTTTATTGTTAATTCAGGTACAATGGTTGGAACAACTTCAGATGAAGTTGAAGGATTAGGTTGATCAGTGGCCTCATTATTCGACGATGATGACGGATTTCCATAATCTTTGTTTCTTATTGACACCAAAACTTCATTTTGTGGATTTGTGATGGACAACATGAGTACTTGGGATGTGGAAGCATGGTCTATTGCAACCAAATGTGTCTCCGGGGTTGGAAACGGATCGGTCAACACTGTCGATGTGTTTGAAGCTTTAAAAGTTTAGAGACCTCAGAGCGGTGTGGACAATCTCTTGTAAAATGCTCAACATTACATACCAGAGATGGATAACGAGGTTTCCTTACCGAAGTAGAGGAATCAGATGATTTCTCTGGAGGGGAATTTTCTTGTTTCTTTTTGTTTTTCCCCTTTTTCTTGCTCCTTGGTTGCTTTGGATTTTTGCCTTTGTTAGATGACACAACATTAATATCGAAGGCAAAGGTATTTTCTGATGCATTGGTAGTTTGATTGGAAATAGCAAGAGTTTGACCAGATGGTCTTCCTGCTGTTTACGTGCTTGAAGGACCAATCACACCATCACTGACAAGAGAGTCCTTACTCGATTGTGGAGGAGTGGGAACAGTGAAACTTGGTCGAGGTGCATTGGGAATTTTGTCATAAAGCGTGCTAAATTATGTGTAAATAAAATCCAAGTATTGGGCACAAGCAATAACTTGCTCTTCTGTGAGAACTCCACCTTTTTCCACATCGTCGGTGATTAATGGCAACAAGGATTTTATGAACCACTCAGCTAAAATCTGATCGGGAACATATGTCTTAACCATTCGACGACGATGCTGCCATTCATGAATATGATCTGATATATGGGTAATAGTAGTCTGTTTAAAGTTGGTTAGGAGTTTCGTTCCAGTCTCGTATCTAGTAGGTAACTGGAAGTGGGTCAAAAATGTAGTGGCTAAAGTGGTAAAAGTATCGAAAGAAGCTCTTGGTAATTCGATGTACCATTTAGTAGCTGGACCAGTAAGTGTTCTTTGGAAAAGATGAAGTCTAACCGAATCATCATTTAAGGAGTTTGATGAACACCACAAATGAAAGGTCATGACATGATTTGATGGGTCTTCTCTAGGATTTCCATTAAATTTCATAATGTCAAATGGTAACTTATGCGAAATTATCGACCACCAAGGTGCATATAAGATTGGATCATTAGAGCCGATTTAAATATGGTAATTCTAAAGTTGCTACAAACAGAAACTGTCGATTCAAGTCAGGTTGAGTATACCCGGGATATGATGGAATTTCCTGAGCAATAGGTCTTTGCATACCGATATAGGGCATCTGCATTTGGTAACCTTGGTATGGTTGTTGAACAAAACTAGTATAAGGTGGTTGTCCATAACCTGTAAAGCCTTGTTGACCAGGACCTTGGTAAGCTTGAGATTGACCAAAACCAAGTTGAGCCTATGGAACAAGTCCAAACTGGGGTTGGAATTGCTGGAATTGGGGTTGTTGAAATTGAGGCTACCACGGTTGTTGAGTCAACTGTTGTTGTTATTGGTACAATTGTTGTTGATTTAATGGTTGTTGATGTCCAATAATGAAAGGTTGGCCAGGTTGTGAATAAACTATACTAGTGTAAGCCTGGGTCAGTCCAAATAAGGACATACTAACCTGAGGTTGTTTCTGAACTCTAGAAACAAGTGGTTGTTGTGCAACAACTTGAGGAACTTGAACTTCTTGACCTAAAACTTGTGGTTGCAAGGTAGGAGGAATACTTTGTACCGGTTGAGATATAACAATTTGAACTTGTGACTGTGGTACAGTAGTAACAACAGGTGTAGTAGGAATAGCTTACACAGTTTGCATTGGTTGTGTTGAATACACAAGCCTCGGTTGAACTGACATTATTGGTTTCCATTGAGAAAATCTAATTCTAGATTGACCTGAATATTGTGGGAAATTACCTTATGGTAGTTCTTCGGAATAAGGAGGATATGGTGAATAAGCATATTGCTCTCCATATGGTGGCAATCCAGTATTTAATGGATACTTAGGTCCTTGTTGACCAGATTACCCAGCTTGATATTGATATGTAGGATCAAACTGTTGGGTTCCCATTAGAGAAGAACCAGGTAAAATTCCAGTTGAGGACATGGGTGATGACAACGGTGTAGAAGCAACCCTTGAGTGGGTTCCAGAAAATGATTGGTAACCAACCGGGACGGACGATTCACCATACATGTGCGACTCAGGTGTGGTAGAAAACATTGAAGAGGTTACAAGAGAAGATTTTGCTGCAACTGTGTTAGATGATATGGTCTGAGATGTTGACGGTTGTTTAGCCATACTTAACTGACCTAAAATTTGTCCTAAAGAATCGACGGGTACTTGAAAAGAAGCAGGATCAAATGAAGCAAAAAAATTAGGAGTATTAGGATAAAGATAAAGCCCAATTCCAAAGTGAAATGAGGTTCCAGATGTGGAATATTCTTCCAATTCCTCCTCTATAGCAATTAAACCTGGTGGAAGAACTTCACCGTCAGGTCCGTAAAAGATTTCTGGTGTTGATGAAGTTGAAGTTTCAATTGTTAGTGATGTCTGAGGGGTAACCAGTTGATCGTCTTCTGGTAAAGTAACAACTTCTGAATGTTCAAATTCGAAGTCTAGATGTTCGGGTAAATGAACAATAGTTTCAGAAAGAGGTTCCTGAACAACTTCAGGTTCAGATGTAACTTCTACTTGAATTGGGATAGATTCTGGATTAACTTCTGGTTGAACTGATTCAAGTTCAGAAGTACTTTCTTATTGAGCAATTTCAAGTTGAGGATCAACTTTTTGTTGAACAACCTTGGTTACTGTTTCACTAGGATCAGTGCTAATGTCCTCAGGTAATTGTGAAACTTCTTCTTCATAAACAAATGGGCCAGAAATAGTTGGAGTAATTGGAGTCTCAGTACTTACCAAAATAGATGATTCAGGTAATTCAGATGAAGAACTAGGACTTCTTGATGTACTAGACTCAGTTAAGCAAGACCGCTTTGCCCAAATTGGTGTCTCTTCAGGAGGCAAAGACAGTTTTCTCGCTGTTCTCCACGAACGACGAGGTATGGGTTGATGTTCCTCCAAGATTGTTGATTAATTTTATTATCAAAAAAGAAATAAACAAAAAGGGGTATACTAGGCAAAATGTTTACCAAGCAACTGTGAACAGCAGAATACCTCCTGGCGAACCAAGAAGTACGGGCCAGAAATCTCCACAAATGTTGTGTTCGTCGTATCACAGTTTACAAGGCGGCCGACTCGGTTACTGAAGGATGGACAGCAACCTAGAGTTGTCCTCCCATATATACCTGAAGGTACGTGGAGGCCCATTCTGTATAAGCATTGTCTAATGCAAAACTGCACAATGAGAGCATTCCCATATACGTTACGTATTGTAACACCACCCTATATACCCGAAGGTACGTGGACAAGTTACGATATACTTACGTATGTGGAATGAGGTATCACACTCGGGATGTAATGCAGACAAGTTAGTGACAGTTGCTTTGTTTTACGACACCGGAGCACGTCTCTAGCCTAGAACCACTAAATGTTCTTATTAATGACAATGCTCCATTAGGTAAATTGATGTTTATTTTAAGTTGATCTTGCTTAGTAATTTGCCTTTCAAGTTCACCACGTGATGCATTCTGAAATTCCTAGGAATGCAACTATCATGATAAGCATTCTTTCCATTCAATTTAACGATGAAAATCCTAGCTACTTATGGATAGAGAAATCAGATTTCTTTTGATCAAAGAGCAAAGAGAACAATCTAAATGCAATTTCCCCACACTATTCCTATCAGCACACACAAATGTTTTCAATGCAACATGCATGTATTTATTTTCGATTCACTTGATGTGAATATGAACAAAAAGGAAATATGCACATACAATTAATTAATATTTCGTATGAACATAGACTTTTACGACAGTTCAGATTCGAAGGAAGAGAAGACTTTATGACACTTTCTTTCAAATGAAGATTAATCAATTATATCCTAACTTTGAATATTGATCGATAATAAAAAAGAAAACATGAAGAAACATTAATCAATCCAATCAAAGTTGGGCTAGACTAGGAGATAAACACTCATTTTTAGAGACATAACATTAATTGATCAATCAACAAATAATCAAACAGACAAAACTTGGCAAAAACTTTTTCCAAAGGTGGGAAACTGATCCTAGGAGGATCAGTGTAGCTCAGAGTGGGAGACAGTGCACTTCAGAGCATTGTCCCTAAGCTAGGGATGCTCTGCAGCACATTGTGTCCCTCACAAGCCTACGCTGGTGATAGTGAGCCATTTCAAGAAGAAATTTGACACAGTTTTGACCAATTTTTCAATGTAAACAGCTGAATTACAATCTATGAGCACAAAGATGTCTTAGGAGGTGGATAAGCTACTAGGAAAGAGGATTCTTCCCCAATATCGTCACTAATTTTTTTTGGAGAATTTAGCATCTACGGATAAACACTAATTCACTAAACAAGTAGTTGTGCCCAGAACAACATTTTAAAGTGTTTTAGACTATTTCCCTATAAGCAATAGATAAGAAAATAGGATAGAATGCCTACCTGTAGTTTCAGTTTCCTCTCGTCTCCCTTGTATCGATTCCGTCACTCCTTCCCGTACTTAATCTACTTGAAAAGTACCCTGTCAACACAACAGAAGACGAAAACCGATCAAAGCATACGATCCATTGAATATAAATGATAGGAACCAGAAGAAATTCATACATATAAGCATCACGAAAGAACACATCATATGGAAAAAGGTTCAAACACTTTATTAGATAGAAGAAGGAATTACAACCATTAGTCTCTGATTCAAAGTCATTCCTCCAGCTTGGATCCTATCCACATCACATCAAAATCAAGACAAGCTTGTGGCATCACATTGTTTGCTCCAAATTCAAGTCTCATAGCAGCATTATCTCCTTATAATTCAACATAATGCAGCCATCAAGCCCTTGATCACTTAGATGAGTGGTCAATTTAGAAGAAGATGAAGGAGGTTTTGTCATTAATGGTGACATTGAATGACCTTCCATACTTAGAATTAGTTCCATGGAGGAAGGGATGAGAGGATATGATGATCCTTAACTCATTCCTCATCCATTTTTGAGCTCATAGGAGTTGATAAGACAGGGAAAATTCTTGATGACTCCAAAAGATAAGAATATTCCCCAAACCCTATGTGAATTTCGCTCATTCTCGCCCAACGCAAGTGAAAGGAAGCCTAAGTGCTCTACAGAGCACCCTGGCAGTGGACTCAACTGCTCTGCAGTGCACCTTCATAAGGACTTACCTGTGCTAGTCCCTCTAGAGGCAATTTCTGGATGTCTTCAAGTCATGAAACTGTCTAGGAAGGAGGCATTCAAAGGGTTGACTTTTTTAGGGCATGAAACAACTGAATTTAGGGTTCGATGAGTCCTAAAATACTGACCTAAACGTTCAGATTTGATGTGCCCAAATGGATCTGTAACAGGAAACCGTCAAAACCAAATCCTCAGAGTGTCGAAGAGGGATAGTTGAGTTACCACTAGTAGATGGGGGACCATTAGGAAGGCTCACATCCTCCCAAAATAGGTTATCTTCATCCACCAGAATATATTGAGTTATGGGGCAATTATTTACCAGATGACCATATCAATGACAAAAATGACAACGAAAAAGGACCCCTTCATAGTCCAGTTTTTGAATGTTTTCCTCTCCATCCCCCAATTCCATTTCCTCAAGGAGACCATCCCCCAGGTCCATGAAAACTAGCACATAGGCCTTTGACAGTATACCAGAAGAGAGTATGAAGAATCATGTGTCAAATTGTACCGATACAATTGCCCATATCTTGGAAAACCTCTTCCATCCAACAGTCTAGAGGAAGACCTAAGAACCAAACCCAGACCAACACAATATTTGAATGTTCCTTCCTAGCATTGGATAAAGGAGATCAGAATTTGAAAATAATTGGCAAAGAGTGATATGCCAGAATTGTCCCACCATAGAATGAGCATCCTCCACATTTGAAAACTTCAAGTGAATCCACCCCTTCTGCATGATTTCCACCTTATGAGGAGATTGAACAAAATGAGTAACATCTTGAGAAACCCACAAATGAAGGGTTAGTATAGCGAAACAATGACCCTGAATGCGTCCCACAAGTGAATATGAGGCCAAATCCCCAACACTCTCCACACGAGCATCACCACCTAGAACTAAGGCAATGTGAGGTTAAAGTTTCTGATGAATACACCGAGCCTTTTTGCTATTGAGCTTTTACTAGGATGGAACCCAGAACAAGGTTTCATTGGAAAAACTAGAGAGTGTGTAATTAGAATATTATTGATAGGGTGTTATGAGGTCATAGGATAAGAATGAATCAAAGTACTAAGGTAAGCATACTGGAGAATATTGATGTCCGACATTGGAATACTGGCCTGACTAGAAAAAAATGGTTGAGAACCCTCATTATAACCCATATTAAAACCCTCACCCTCCAAAACCCAAGAGTTAGCGGCAATAAATTGTTGGTTATTTTGTAGAAGATCCACAATGGAAAGAGACCTCGAAGGTATCGAGCCCCAGATCAGGCTTATCGAACCAAGACTGCAATGCTGTGAGCCATAACGATTGTCCAAAACCTGACCCGGGACCAACATAGATCGAGACAGCCTAAGAGTCGTGGGATTGAGAGGGGAATCACGAGTCAGAGCGAAAATTGTTGATATAGGAGAGCAACTAGGAGCGGGGGACAATAGGGGCCTAGAGTGAACAAGAGAAAAATCCAAGTGTCCAAAGGAGGTCACAAAAATCCTAGAAAATAGAGAATTTTCAGGCTCATAATCTATGAGCTCCACCTTATCCAAATAAATGTAATAACATGGATGTACCAAACAAAACCTATGACATGCGTACTCAATAGTCACAAGGTAGAACAAAAAATATCCCAAAACAAGGATTAACACATGAACCCGACGAGGGATTTTCGAGGAAAAGGATTGAAAGCGATGAGGCGAAAAAATCTTGTATTTAACCCCTTGTAGGCAGGAAAAATGTCTAGAGGCATAGAAACCCTAGGTTCTTCCATTTTCGTGCCCACTTCAGTCCCTGCGTCAAGTTGAGCTCTCTACCAAACTGTTACTTTTTTTTTTTTACTTATATAGAATGTATATATGACATATTTTTTCCATCAATATTGTAGAATAATGTTCACACACTTAGCTCATTATAACAAATTGAGACATGGTCCTCAATGTGTCCGCTCAAGCTCAAGTTTTCTTATGGTGAGACTCTTGGTCTTTTCATATTCCTTTGGTAGTTTGTAGATTGCACCAACTACTCTCTAGCAAGTTTCTGCAATTCTTAGTTACATGTTCCCTAAATATTATTATATATGATATGTGACATGCTCTTACATAATGTTGGAAAATTTATTTCTTTGTAATTATTTAATATTTTTTTATTTGTATTTAATATTAAAAAGTAAATTAATTGTAGTAATAACTCAAAATTTGCAGCTATTAATGAATTTAGACTAAAAACAATAGACACAAATTTCTTCTACACAATCTGTGGAAAGGAAAACACACAATAGAAACACATGCAACCATTAAATCACAATGAACACAATATTTTTCTTGGGGAACCCAACTGGGAAAAACCCCTCCTCTATTTTTTATTCAATAAGATGAGAATATGGATCTATTAAAATGTTTGCTTCAATCCTTGAAGCTACACCTGCATTGCAATACTGATCTCATGTTCTCCGACCTGATTTGACCAACACTTAACCAAAATAGGCCTCAATATTCCTCCCATTTCCTTACACAATCCTTGACAAAATTAGCTCCTAAAAAATAGGAGAATTCCCTATATCCTTACACAAATCCCGAAGGAATTAATCACCTTCTTTAATACAAAACATGTACACTCAGCTAGTATATAATTGGCAATTACAATGTGCCTTTTCCTCCACCTCAACTAGGAAATTAAAATTCCATACATGAATAGCATTATTTTTAGTAAATTGATCAGTTAACTAAGATATCATTGAGTTAACAACAGTTATACTACTCAACGGAACCCCTATTGACTATATTATAGACTAGAGCTTAGATAATTGAGTTTAACTAACTATAACTCCACTAGATTGCTAGATTTTAGAAATCAACTCATGCACAACTCTACTTCTAGCTTACAAACTCTAATTGATTGATTTAACTAAGTTATTTGGCCATGTCACTCCTGCTAACTACAACTCAAGCCATCCTGCAGATGTGGAATTTCAGATTTCTCCATTTGACTAAGGCATAAGTCAAATGAAGCCTTTTTTTGCTACAATTTAACACTCCCCCTTAGCAAGGAAAGGGTTCTTGACCACCCCAATCCTGCTCTTGTGGAACTCGAACTTGCCTCTTGACAACACCTTTTTCAAGATGTCTGCATCCTGCTCCTTTGTAGGAATGTATTGCGACAAAATGATTCTCCTTTGCACACAATCTCTTAGGTGACGATACATGATGTCTATATGCTTGGACCTATCATGAAAGACTAGATTCTCATAGAGTTTCATACAACTCATATTATCACGATGGATCAATGTAGGCTCCATCCCTTGACTGAAGAGACCAATCAGGATATTCCTCATCCAAATAGCCTCACATGTTGCTTGACTACCAGCTATTTACTCAGCCACTATTGAGCTGAGTGCTACAGATATATGTTTCTTGCTATACCAAGAAACTATTGTTGACCCAGCATTGGAGATAGCTCCCGATGTGCTCTTCTCTTCTGATGGAATACCTGCTCAATATGCATCTATGAAGCCTTGGAGCTTCACTCCATCAGTCCTCCTATACCATAAACCAAAATATGGTGTGCCTCTGAGGTATATAAGAACATTTTTTGCTAGTTTCCAATGAAACTTGGTATGTTACACCATAAACTGACTAAGCTCATTAACCGCAAAACAAATATTGGGCCTTATGTTCAGCAAGTACATCAAGGACCCCACTAGTTGTTTGTTAGGTCCCTATAATACTAGTGATTCCCCCATTACTATTGTCATTGTATCTCTTATTGTTATTGTTGTGCCCAAATTGTCACCATATTGTTATTATTGTGCCCCATAGAAGCTCACTATTGTTATTGGTGTGCCCTTATATTATTATTGTTATGCCGCTTTGATTATATTGTGACCCCTTAGACTCCTCTATATAGAAAGGAGGTTTAGTAATTTGTATAATCCAAGAATTATTCATTTGTGTAATGTAAAGGAGGTTTCCCCCTCAAAGAGGTTGATTTTGAAATCTTTGATCTGTCTTTTCTTCTATTTTGTGAGTTGGTTACATAACATTTGGTACCAGAGCTTTGGATTCTAGGGTTTCGCTACTCCAAACAGATCATCGTGGAATTTTCACTATAACTTTTTTTCTACGATATTTCAGAATCTGAAATTAGAATCCATTTGAGCCTAAATATCTATGAACCTTGAGTCTGAATTTTATATCTTTCCTCACTATATTTTCAGATATAGGATCCAAGGAAGTTAGGGTTTTTCCAGGCTCCATAATTATATCTCAAACAGGTGACCTGGGGAAAATCATCATAACTTTCTCTCTTAGCATCAGAGTGAAATTTCATAAAACATTACAGAAAGAGGATGGCCTTTAGTTTTCGGTGTATTTGCTCAGGTCCTAAGGTAAAAATAGTGACACGTGGAACTTCGTACAAGTTCGCTCTACTGAACCAATCTATAATCAGGTCATCGTGGGATATTTGGCATAACTCTTCTTTGGAGAATCCAATCTTGATTAGACTTGAAGGGTTCGAAAAAGGAATCAGAGAGCTACCACAGGACACAATTTCAAACCTTGGAGATTCGAAATTACAGAGATACAACAGATTCAATATCAAGCTCCTACAAAGTGAAAAAAGGTGTGTAGTTTTTTTAAATTTTTGCATAAGATTGTTTTGAAAAAATAGTTTGAAGGAATTCAAAGGGAAGAGTGAAGCATTATTATCATTAATTGATTCCATGAAGAAAGAAAATGGAAACACCTAGTAGGCAACCTGAAATCTCTAGCATGATTCATGAAGAAGAGGAAGAAATGCAACATGATATATCAAAATTACAAGACCAAGTGCAACAAAATTCACTCTCACTAAAAGTAACATAAGCTAAGATTGATAATTTAAAGAAAAGCATGGAAGATAAGATGGATAGCATGGAAGCTAATATGGATGGTGTGGAAGCTAATATGGATGGCATGGAAGCTAAGATGGATGGTTTAAAGAAAGGTGTGGAAGCTAAGATGGATGGTATACAAGAAAGACTTAAAGGCAACATGGAAGAGTTGAAGACAAATTTGACAAATTTTCTACAAGAAATGCTCACTAATGGCGAAAGGGTAGTAAAGGAAACTCATGAGGAGAAAAAATAAATGTTAATCATGATTTCATAGACTCTAACGGTGGATTGAAGACCCACCATGTTCCAAAGATCGATATGAAAAAGTTTGATGGAAAGGATCTCGTAACATGGATGCTACAAATGGAGCAATATTTTGATCTCCATAATGTGCAAAACACACAAAAGGTACGCATTGCAACTTTGTATTTGGAACCAAATCAGTTTGTATGGTATCAATAAATTTTCTCCCGTAAACAAATTGTCACTTGGGAAATTTTTACGAAATAAATGATAGCACATTATGAGGATACAAAAAGCAACACATTTTTTAGCCAATTGCTAAATCTCAAACAAAAGGGTTCAATGATGGAGCACATTGAGGATTTCCAAAAATTGAATATAAGGGTAAAATATATTCCAGAGGAGCATATGATTGATGTGTTCATAGGGACTTTAAAGGAAAACATCCAACATGAGGTTTGCCTTTGGGAACCTGATTCATTGGAGAAGGCATTCAGGTTGGCAAGAAAAATTATGGCAACAAGGAAGCCTACCGCCCATAACTATAAATCTGGAAGTGTTGTTTCCCCTAGCCTTCCATAAGCTACAAGGTTGACACCACAACAATTGGAATATAAAAGAGCAAAAGGGATTTGTTACAGTTGTGATAGCAAATACACTAAAGGTCATAAGTGTGCTGAAAATAAATTATTTTACATAGGTTGTGAAGAGGAGGAAGAAAAGGAACAATAAACTTCAAAAGAAGAGGATATACACCAGTAACAAACCCTAGAGAAAGAAGAAATGAATCTGACCATATCTTGTAATGAATTGGTCGGAATTACCACTCCTCAAACTATCAAGATAGAAGGACATATCGAGAAGAAAAAGTAATAGTGTTGATTGATTCGGGTAGTACCCATAATTTTATTCATTGTAAGATATCCAAGGAATTGAATTGCTTCCTATATCCAACACCAGAGTGTCAATTGATGGTTGCAAGTGGAATAACATTAAATTTATCTAGAAAGTGCCATAATATCAAGCTATACATGGGAGAATATGCATTGAATAGCCCAATGCTTTCCATTCCAATAGGTGGTGTTGATGTTGTACTAGGAGTCCAATGGCTACAATCCTTGGGTACAATAGCTCTTAATTTTCAAGAACTTTTCATGAAATTTTCTTCGGAAGGAAAGGAAGTTGAATTAAGGGGTATCACAGGGAAACTGGGAAAGATAATTAGCTCTAACATAATGACAAAGCTTCTAAAGAAAGAACAATGAGGCATAATTGCACAATGATGCGCTAGAGATTCCCACATCGAAATCATCTATTTCTTTAGAGCTCCAAAATGTCTTGGAAAATCATTCCAAGGTGTTTGAGACTTCCAAAGGCCTCCCACCTATTCGTGATCATGATCATGCTATTCATTTGATTCCAGAAAGTGTTCCTCCAAACATCAGGCCTTACAGATATCCCTATGCCCAAAGAGTGAAATTGAACATATGGTTGCAGAAATGCTAGAGGCTAGTATAATTCAACCTAGTCAAAGTTCTTTCTCTACTCCAGTAGTATTTGTGCACAAGAAGGATGGGTCATTCCTGTCATTGATGAATTATTGGATGAATTGCATGGATCAATTTACTTCACCAAGTTGGATCTTCGTTCAGGATATCATCAAATCAGAATGAAGACTGAAGACATTCCAAAAACATCATTTAGAACTCATGAGGGTCATTATGAATTTTTGGTCATGCCTTTTGGCCTTACCAATGCACCTTCTACATTTCAAGGTTTGGTGAATTCCATTTTCAAACCCTTCCTTAGAAAATTTGTGTTAGTATTTTTTGATGATATACTAATCTACAGCAAGTCTTGGAAGGATCATGTTCAACATGTTGACAGGGTGCTTAAACTATTGGAGGAGAAACAATTATATGCAAAAATCTCCAAATGTTTCTTTGGAGTACAAGAGGTGGAATATCTGGGTCATATTGTATCTCATGAAGGTGTTAAGGTAGACCCTAGAAAAATTAAAGCCATTAAGGAATGGAAAATCCCCACATCCATAAAGCATTTGCAAGGATTTCTCGGGTTGATAGGGTATTATCGCAAGTTTGTTAAGAATTATGGGCAAATATCAGCACCTCTAACAACATTATTGAAGAAAGATGCATTTTCATGGACTCCAGAAGCAACAAAGGCCTTTGAACATCTTAAAGAGGCAATGTGCCAAGCATCGTTCTTAGCTATGTCGGACTTCACAAAAACCTTTATTTTGGAATGTGATGCCTCGGGAAATGGAATTGGTGTTGTTTTAATACAAGAATAAAGACCCATTGCTTTTGAAATTCGTCCAATCAATGGAAAGTATTTACACAAAGCTATTTATGAGAAGGGAATGTTGGCAATACTACATGCACTCAAGAAATGGTGAACCTACCTAATGTGAAGACACTTCAAGGTAAAACCAGATCATGATAGTCTTAAATACTTTTTAGAACAAAGATTATCGTCAAAAGAGCAGCAAAAATGGGTCATAAAGATGTTGGGTTATGAATTTAAAATCATCTACAAAAAAGGGAAGCAAAATGTTGTGGCATATGCACTCTCAAGAAAGTATGAGGATGTGGAAGCATTGCTTTGCGCCATTTCTATTATCCAACTAGATTGGATAAACGAAGAAAGGGATGAATGGAAGAATGATGAAGAAGTGTGGGCACTCATTCAAAAGCTACAACAAGATCCCAATACATCTAATACATTGAGATGGAAAAATGATTTGTTATGGTACATATATCGCTTATACCTATGTAAGAATTCCCAACTCAAACAAAAGATTCTTATGGGATTACACACCTCCCCCTTAGGAGCGCACTCAGGATTTTTAAAAACTTACCACAAGGTTAAGAAGGAGTTTTTTTGGGATGGCCTTAAATCAGATATTCAAAAGTTTGTGGCAGAATGTTTGGTTTGCCAACAAAATAAAGTTGAAACAATTAAGACCCCGGGTCTATTACAACCCTTATCCATTCCAAGCCAACGTTGGGAGGAGGTTTCAATGTATTTTATCACAGGCTTACCTAAGTCCGATGGAAAAAGTGTCATCATGGTGGTAGTTGACATACTTACCAAGTATGCACACTTTCGTGCATTATCACATCCATTTAAATCCAGTACAGCTTCTACGGCATTTATGGAAACAATTCAAAAGCTATATTATAACCCAAAGATTATTGTAAGCGACGGATATCCTTTCATTGGAAATTTTTGGACATAATTATTTTCTTGTCTTGGTACTCAGTTAGCTCATAGCTCATCTTATCATTCTTAATCTGATGGGAAAATTGAGATAGTAAGCAAATGTTTGGAAGGATATCTTCGTTGCTTTGTATCTAATAAACATACACAATGGGTCAAATGGTTGCCTTTGGCTGAATGGTGTTATAAAACTTCCTTCCATATTGCGGTAAAAATGAGCCCATTTATGGCATTTTATGGATATCATCTACCCTCCATCACATCATATTTAAGAGAAAATTCTAAAGTTCAAGTAGTGGAAGATCACATCGAGCATCAACAACAAGTTCCCCAACTCTTAAAAGATAACCTCACTTTGGCACATAATAGAATGAAATAACAGGCAGATCAACATCACAATGAAAGAATTTTCGATGTAGGTGTCTAGGTATTCCTACGGGTACAACCACATAAACAAATGTTCCTTAAGCAAGCTAGGAAGGATAATAAATTATCACCAAAGTATTATGGTACATACAAGGTGTTGCAAAATATTGGTACTATGGCATACAAATTGGAGCTTCCTGCAACTTCCCCAGTGCACCCAGTTTTCCATGTTTCATGCTTAAAGAGGTTATAGGTGACAAACTCCCAGTTCAAACAATATTTCCAGAACTTGATGAGGAAGGAAAAGTCATATTGGAACCTGAAATAGTCGCAAAAACAAGAACTCAACAGCTACGAAATCGATCAATTTCGGAGTATCTCATCAAGTGGAAGAACTTACCCGCTGAAGATTCCACATGGGATGGTGAGAATTTTATACAGAAGCATCCAGAACTACTCAAGCATTAAGGACAACACTTTTTTGAAGGAGAAGGGCATGTTAGGTCCCTATAATATAAGTGATTCCCCCATTACTATTGTCATTGTAGCCCTTATTGTTATTGTTGTGCCCCTATTGTCCCCATATTGTTATTATTGTGGCCCATAGAATCCCACTGTTGTTATTGTTGTGCCCTTATATTATTATTGTTATGTCAACTTTGATTATATTGTGACCCCTTAGACTTTTATATATAGAAAGGATGTTTTGCCATTTGTATCATCCAAGAAATATTCATTTGTGTAATGTAAAGGAGGTTGCCCCCTGGAAGAGGTTGATTTTGAAGTCGTTGATCTATATTTTCTTCTATTTTGTGAGTTGGTTACTTAACATTGTCTATGGATAGTGTCATATATTGCCTCTCCTCTAGAAGAATCCTCTTTCCTCTAGTTAGTAGCTAGAGGAGTGTCCATCGCCCTATAGTCCTACATATGGAATTTTTGAAGAATTTCAAAGGTGAACTTCCCCTCGCCAGCAAATAGCTCTCCATATTCCTTCCATACCTCCAAACCAAGGAAGTAGTGCATCAAACCCATGTCTTTCATCTCGAACTCTCTTGCAAGGTCCTCCTTCAAGACTGGATCAACCTCTCATCTCCTGTCAGTATCAAATCATCTACACACAAGAATAATATGAGTAGACTTCCATCTACCAAAATATAGTAGAGATCGATATCTACTTCACTCTTAGTGAAGCCCAAACCACTAAGATAGGAATCTATGTGAGTGTACCAAGCACGAGGTGCCTGCTTGAGACCATAAAGGGCTCTCCTAAGTCTACACACATGTGTCTCCCTGAAAAATGTCTCAAATCCCTTTGGTTGCTCAATGTATATCTCTTCCTCAACCACTCCATTGAGGAAGGCAATCTTAACATCCATTTGGTAGATCTTCCACCCCATCTAGGTTGCCAATGCTAGTATGGTCCTAACAGAAGAATATCTTGCCAAAGGGGCAAATATATCCTCATAATCAACTCCCTCAACATGTGAGAAGCCTTTGGCCACAAATCTAACCTTATACTTCTCAACACTACCATTAGTTGCCTTATACTTCACCTTATACACCCACCTGGAGCCAATAACAGATTTTCCCTCAGGTCTTGGCACAACCTCCTATGCATTATTCTTCATCATGGAGGCATACTCCTCCACCATGGCATATACCCACATGTTGGGAAATTGCTTCCTCAAATGAAGAATGCTCAAAATCAATCTGTTTTGTCATGAGTTGATCCAGGTGATCAAAAATATCCTCAAAAATAAAAGTATTCAAAATCATCGAAAACTAGTGCTAAATCACAGATTTTGTCGTTTTGATTCCAACATGCTTAAATCACCTTAATTCAACATCGTATGATAAATTTATTGCGTTCAATTTTTTTTGGCAAATAACTAAAAAGTCAACTTGCAAAGGTGACTAGGCCGCTGACTAGGCATGTCGTACGATAACGTCAACAGGCTGACTAGGCGGTATGATGTGTAGTACAAGACAATCTTGTGCTCACATGTGGCATGTTCGTATAGGGATATTTGGTGGGATGTGATTGGTTGGTGAGTTTTGTGGTGGACCAATCAGGAGGTACCACGTGGCCCTCGAGATTCATGCCAAAATTTGAATGGGTTGACTGATAGACCTCCATCAAAATCAAACCCATGACCTCACATCCAACAACCGACCATCAAACCATTGGACCAAATGTGTTACTCGTTTAATACAATGGGCAACAATTTATTTAAAATTTAAAAGTTTGAATGTTGGCGGGAGGGGGCAGGGCATGTGGCCCTAGCTGCTAGTTATGTGGTAGTGCACACGAGCAATGCAGAAGGCGAAGGGGGTGGGTGGGAAACCCTAGCCCCAAGCCACATTGAAATGAACGTGACCATGGCACAATGGATGGCGGGGATTGCAGAGGTTGGGGTTGGCACATGGCCTTAGCCCACAACCACATGACAACCGAAACGACCAGGGGCAGAGTGCTAGTGGGCGCATGGCCTATGGACCACGCCCCTAGCCACATTAACCTCTAGATGACCAAAACCAATGGTGGAAGTTGGGGCCACAACTCCAAACTAACTATCTGACATTTTGCTCCAGTTGCAGTAGGATTCACGTTAAAAGCACGTGAAATTGTCACTCAGTGAACCTGGCAAAGGCGAGTTTCATTGCTTGGTTAGCTAGTTTTTAACATTTTGTAGGAAAGATAGAAGAGAATTGGAGAAATATGCCTAACTTGGACTTTTTTAGCCTTTTTGAGCCCAAGAAGAGCCTTCACAGGGGTTTCTAGGTTTTCTGGACACAATGGTAGCATTACTTTTGTGATTTGAGCATTGTATGTTGACATAATTTACATTTTGAGCATATAATATAAAGGCCAACATTGGAATCCAAATCCAGAGACGTAGCCCAAGAGGGGTGAACTCCTTCATCAAATTGTTGTTTGTGTGAAGTTGCATATAGTCTATTTTCTCTATTTTAAATCTGCAAAACTTAACTGAAAATACTAAGTTTATTTGTTTTTGAAATTTCGATCCATTTCCTACAAGACATAAACTAGCTTGCAAATTTTTTTAAGAAACCTTCAAATTTTTAATTTCAGATCAATTTGGTATCATAGCATGGTTGTTTTGAAGGTTTACTATTTTTACAAGTGTTTTTAAATGTTAACAATTTCTAAGTTGAAGAGAGGAGGAGTGCTTGAAGAACCAAATCCTCAATTTGGTTCAAGGAGGTCATAAACTCCAAGAACTCCACTAGTCATGGCACATGAAGAAAGATAGGAGTTGATGTCTAATGATGAGAGAGATTTTAGAAAGGCTTTTTATGATATGTTAGAGATGGTAAAATTGTTGTACAATTAAAGGACAACATGGTTGCAAGGAGAGATTTAAAACCATCCAAAAGGTAATGGTGATGATGGGAGAAAGCCTCTATTCCCTCCACCACCTCCTCCTTCACCTCAATCTTGTTGGGGATCACGATTTTAGTTAGACCAAAACATGCAGGTGTTAGTCAACATCGCATCGCTAGAGATAAGGATCCACGAGAGGCAGTTAGTCCATGTCGTAAAACACACAAGGAGCATTGGTTTATCCAATGTCCAACAATCTCCCCCCAACGTGGGTCAGGTGTGTATTGAACTCGTGACCTACACTCTGTTAACACTTGTTGTGAATCACGATTGTCATTAGACCAAAACCCACATGTGTTATTCAATGATTGCATTGCCAGAGATAAGGGTCCACGAGAGATTATTAGTCCATGTTGTGAAACACATAGGAAGCATTAGGTTATCCAATTTCCAACACATCTTCACCTTCATACTCATCTCCTTCTTCACCTCCTTCAACACTTAGACATACTCCTCCTTGATATCCAAAAGGACATGCTAAGTCTCATTTGCTTAAGCTTGATGTCAAGTTTGAATTGCTTATGTACATTGTGGAAGTAAATGCTGAAAAGTTAGATAATTGGGTTCGGAAAATTGAATTCTATTGTAGGATTCAAATGATTAAGGATGATGTTACAAAGGTCCATCTTTCTTCTCTTCATTTGGAAAGTGAAACTCTCATCTGGTGGGAGGCCATAACTCAAGAAGATTTGTCAGCAGTCCTTGCAAGGCCATCCTTTGCAGCCACAAGGCCAACCTTTACAGCAGCAAAGCCAACCTTTGCAGCAACAAGATCAGCCTTGGCAGCAACAAGCCTTATATGTGTATCAGTATGGTCATCCTTTGTGAGGTCAAGGTCATCCCTACATCTGCAGGTTCAAAATCCTTACGTCCAGGGTCAGTAGGTTCAACAACCTTATAACTCATATGTCGCGTACAATTTTCATCAGTGGCCTATGGGCGGGCAGTTTCAAACCTACCCAAGACAAAATCCTCCTTATGGGAAAGGTAACCCTCAGTGAGGATAAAATCAAATTCCATATAGACAAAATCCGCCACTATGGGGGAAAAATCCTTACCATCAAGGATGGACTCCGCAGTTTGGGTCTCCTCAAAGGCCCTATATGTTGTTTAACATGCAATTTCCTTTCTTGGCTACGTTGAAACTCCCCGATGTTTTCAGGCTCACGAATGATCCCATTCTTCATTTTCCATACTGACCTCTAGTTCCATCAAATATTCTAAGTGATTGCCCCAAATTTGAGGGGAAAGTGAAGGAGGATCTGCAAGCCCATGTGATGACATATCACCTCTGGTGTTCCTCCAATTCATACATCGATGATTCTATCCGTATTCGACTCTTTCAAAGAACTCTCATAGGTGTTTCCGCCAAGTGGTACATCGAATTGCCTCGAGGTACCTATAGTGACTTCAACTCTCTTGCTATGGCTTTTCTTACTTATTTCTAGTTGTCGGTTGACTATGAAACTCACACCCATCTGCTTACGTCACTAAAGCAAGACACCGTGACCCACATCTCTGATCATATCCATGAATGGAGACGTAGGCTTCACCTCATCAAATTACTGATGAGTTTTTGACATAATGGTTCACAAAATCATTTGTTAACAAGATTGCTAAGGACGTAGCTATGGGTGGATGTGTTACCAAAGAATAAGCTATCGCTTGTGCTTAGTATTTAGACCTCATCTATTCGCAATTTGGCACATTGTATGAGATGTTACCCGATGCTCTGAGACCATCATCGGATCTGACAGCATCAAAGTCTCCAGATACACCACCTGTTGATGGTGTGATTGGTTCCATGTCTCAAACTCCTGTGAAAGCTTCTTCGAAGCAGAAAATGGTCTCGAACACTAGTTCCAATAATCCCTCTAAGAATTTATCCAGTCCTAGTAAAACCTCTGAGGTACATGCTGTCTAGTCTACCACAGTAGATAAATCTTCCAAAGGTAAAAATAAAGGAAAAGTTAAGGGCAAAGTCGATGCCCCAAAACAGGACCCTCCTAAATCTTCTGTTGATGACACTTCTCGAAGAAATCCGAAGTATCCTTGCCTCATCTATGAGGAGGATCATTACACTAAATATTGTCCCCAACAATCTGAAGTTAGTGGCTTGCTAAAAGGGACTCCGGCTATCTTAAAAGAACCTTTTCCATCACAGCAAATGCAAATGGTAGACCAGCCTCAGTCTTTTGCTTCCTCAGGTTCACAAGTATTCATGATGCAAGGTTCGTCACCTATCTTGATCACTACTTGAACCAAGGACTATCAAGCTACATTTAAATAGACTACGGAGAAAGAAGCCCATGATGCTCCTTCTACTTCTACTTTGTCTAGTCTGCTCCATATCGAGCATCCTAATGGTGAGTCCGTCATCTGACCACCCCCTAAAGGTGTTCTTCGGAAGTCATCTTCCAATTCGGATGCTAGAGTTGCACAACATTACAATATTGTTGAGGATTTAGCTGAGGCACCTTCAACGATGTATGCCTTGGAGGCTCTTCAATCCTGTCAAATGTAGCGGAAATCACTGTTGTCTGTTATAGGTGCTATTGATCCTTCTGATTCGAGTCTGATTACTTTCGATCTAGAGAATCATGTACCTCGTCTTCCTCATCAGATCACTTTTATGATCCAGGTCTTTATCAAAGGAAAGATGATTCATCGAACGGTTATTGATGAAGGTGCTTCGACCTACATCATGTCCATTTCGTGTTGGAAGGCCATTGTCTCTCCTCCTCTTAACCAATCTCCGAACACCTTGGAAGCCTTTGACGGCAGAGGTTCACGGCCTTACAATATTCTCACAAACTTACCGATTATGTTGGAAGGCAAGACTATTGAATTAGAAGTAGAAGTTGTAGATGCTAATCTCAACTACAACCTTCTTCTTGAGCGAAACTAGACTCACGCCATGTTTTGTGTAGTGTCTTCTTTGTTCTGCGTACTTCATTTTCCTCATGAAGGAAAAATCATCACAGTTGATCAACTTTCTTTCTTTTCTTTGGTTCATCTAGCGGTAATGTTCCTAATGTGGGCAATACTGATGTTCCTTACGAAATCGTAGGCGCCAGTCTTTTCAGAGACTCTGCTTTGATGGGTACCTTTACTCTCCCACCTCTGCATGTTCATTCAGTCAATACGATCTCGGATTCCACGGATCCTTGGATTATCCCTTCTGAAGATCAAATTGATTCTTTTGACGTTGTTATGCCTTTAAGTCCATTGGGGATAAATTATCAAGAAATTGTTTTAGCTTCGATGGCCGCTTCAGAAAGTCATACTGTCTTTTGTATGAACCTGGAAACTTATGTGCCATCCCCTTGGCTTGGTTCTTGGGATTCTCTAGATCCCTTAAACAATATATTCCCCACTGACGAGAGTATCGTGGAGGTCATGTCTCTAGAGGAAGTTCCATCGAATAGTCTACATCATCGTTCTTCCTTTCTCCCTTGCCTCGATGAGATGCCTTCTTGTTCTGAAGTGTTTGTTTCTCATTCTCCTACACCTCCACTTTAGACCCATATTCAAGTACATGGAGTCTTGTCGTAGGATAATATGGGGAACATCATTGCGACTCTATCTGTTGACATTTTAGTTTACCCTGAAATTGTCAAAATATTTCAACTATGGGCACTTTTTCCTCATCATGAGATAAAATTTTGTATGCCTCCTTTCATGAGATTTTTTCACTGAGTCTCTACCGTTTGCCCATTATCGCAATGGGGTTTTCATCTTATGACTCGTAACCCTCACTCGCCCGAGGGGCATAGGGGCAGAGCCTTCTATGAATTTTACTCTATTGTTTGGCTGAGTCGATTCTTACACATCGTGTTAATGGTGAAAATCCATTTTTTTCTCTGTTAATTGATTACCCAAGTCTAGAAACGGACTCCATCTGAACTTTTTTATGCGTGAAATTTGTGGAAAAGCTTTTGTACATTAGTGTGTTAATTCATTAGTGTGTGTTTTTATTTTTTGGAGTGTTTGTTTGCTTTGTAGACATATGTTTTTCTTCTTACCCTGTGTTCCACTCGGTTTGCAGATGTCATCAAATCATTACATTGGTTTTGCTGATGGTGCGTGTCGTAGCACACGGAACCTCTCTTCCGCAGCATGGGTACTCTACGACCGTAATGGCAAGATGATCAACTTACAAGGTATATGCCTTGACCGAACAACTAATAATATCGTTGAGTATAGTACAATTATTGAACTCTTGTGAGAAGCAGTTTCTCTTGGCATTAGGGGTTTAGTTGTTAAGTTGGATTCATAGCTTGTTATGTTACAATTAAACAATCATTAGTCAATAAGAAATCCACAAATATTTTGTATGGATCTACGTGTTATATTGTTGGAAAGAAATTTTGATTACATTACATATCAACATATTCCACATAATTTAAATACATTAACTGATGCATTATCAAATTTTGTTCTTGATAGACATTTGCGTCATTTGTAAAACTAAATCATGTTACGAACACATAAGTAGAAATAGAACATGTATATAATATATATATATATATATATATATATCATGTCTGTTAAAGTGTTTACATCAAAATGTCAAAAAAGAGAGTGTTCCGAGACACTTGGCTTTCAAAGCCTACAAAATGCGTAAAAGACTATAAGAGCTATGAAACTATGTGATGCTCATGGTAGCATGCGACTGCTCTGATCACTCAGCGTAACAGTCGACGTAGTCTCGCAGAGACTCCAACTGTATGTATCTTCCAACGCAGTGGAACATCGTCAATGATGGCATAATCTGGAACCCCTTGGGTAATTACCTCCAGGTTACGCTCCATCTTGACTAAGGGGTCAGCCCCTTCTTCGCAGTATGCAACCACTATCAAATCGGCAGCTCGTCGTGTTATTGGAGACATGCCTGGCGGTCTTTTTGGTCCCACATCTGCACATTTGTCATAAATTGAGTCTTAGATTATATTCTCATAAAAATTATAAAAACTTGAAAAAAATCCAAAAAACAAGTTTTTACCTGAGTCAGTCCACTGCTCTCGTGGTGGCAGTGGCAGATCTGGATCCCCTCTTAAATCTGTACTGACATACACATAGTCATCCACCATAAGTAATTGGCATTCAATCCATGCGAAGAACTGTGGAGGGTAGTGCATATGTTGGTCCGTGCCACCTCGAGGCATGAGCTGGCTCCATCTCACGAGCCTCAGATCTCGGGGGGTAGGATGTGGTACTTCTGCCGACTGGTACCAGAAGAGCGATATTCACTCCAAAAATAAGGTCACTAGCACCTCCTTGGGGGGATCTAAAGAGTTGAATGGCTTCCCTTCGACGAACAATCTTGTGATGAAGTAAATTTCCATTTCTTCTAGTTCCAGCTCCTGCCCTTTGATGATGAAGATCTCGCAATCTACATCCCAAAGGCTGATCATATAAGGCAATAACTCCATTTGTGCCCTTAGCCCTATGGTCCGAAAGAATTTTAGTAGGCCACAATCCCTCAAAGCATTTATACATGCCGTATCTTGAGATGCTTGGTGATCCTTAGCCTCATGGCCTATTTATTTCCATTCTACGACCATATTTCTCCTGCAAACAACATATAAACACCTTTTAGTGCTTTTCCATGGATAAAATCAACATTTTTTCTTTAAAAATGAGTTTTAATTTCTAAGAGTCGCTCTTGGTTCCATCACACCTGTTTTTTTAAACAGTTCGATGGCATCACTCGAGCTTTTTGGCTCTAGCATGACCATCGCGAGTTCGATGACCATACCCACGATGGTCGTCAGTGACCTAAATTTTAAAATCCTATTTTTAAACTTGAAATCCATCGTTAAAATTGCATAAAAAGGTAAAGAAATGCAAGAGAAAGGATGAGGCTCTTACCTGTCGCAGATGGTTCGTAAAACGGTGTCTTGGTTCTCCCGTAGTAGCCACTGCAAAATCAAGGAAATTAGGGCACAAAATCACTTTCAGAGCTCAGATTGGTAAAATGGTAAAAATGAAATTACTTTTGCCTATTTATAAGTTTTGGAAGTCATTTTGTCAAAATATTTTTGAAATATTTTAATATTTTTTGGATATCAGTGGTGGATGTGTTTCATGTGCAGTTACAGGTGCCTTCGATGTGAATGATGATCATTATTGACCGATTTTTGGAGTTTTATTTTATCTCTTTTTCGGACTCCATAAATAAATGAAAAAGGAACCCCCTGGAGTCATCTTTCAGCTCTTTTCTTACTCTCGAAAATTGAAAATATGCCAAGTACTTGTTGTTTTGAACATGTTAAAGTAAATGAATCAACATCACCTCAGTATATGTTTACTCCTTTTTTGGGCTGACCCTAACTATTTACGAAAAAGGTACACCTTGGTCAACATGGTTAAGATGTTCCCTCGGATATTGTTTTCTACCTTTTCGGGTTCAAGGGACAACTTACAAAAAGGGACACGATGGAGTTTTCTTTTTCATTTCTTTTTCAAACTCTCTGAACATGAAAAATATATCGAGTTATTCTTCCGTCGAAATCGTTAAAATTTTACGACGAAAGGTTTGTCACCATGATGAGACTAAGCTTCTCCTTCCCAGGGCTTGTAAAACTTACTAGGATGGATTCATTCAAAGAATGAACTTACATGACAAGCATATGCTATCCCCTTCAAGCTTGAGATAAAAATAATTGGGGTACTCGCTAGAAATAGTAGGGGAAAATGAAGATGAAACATCATTTGTATAGGCAGCATGTTACTCTTGAACATGACACTTTTCTGCTCTTGTGTCGGGTTTGGGATATCCTCACTTAGTCACTTGTTCTCCCGAGTTTAGGTGAGCCGTCTTACCTCTCATTTTACTATTCCACAATGTCATTATGACCTTTAGTCCCATGTTGGGTCAGATGTTGCCATACTCTGGAGTCGTGTCGCCAATATGTTCAAGAGAAGTCCAATCTGCATTTATTTACCTATACATTGTTTAAGTCATTGCTACAGTCCTGAATATTGTTCCACTTTATTCCTTCTTTCTTGTCGATGATGAGGGACTCATCATTTCCCTCCTTCCGCGAGTCACTTCCTGTCGACTTCAGCTCATTATCCAAGAAGATGACTTAGGAACTCTCTCTCAGTACCTTAGGGCTGGCATGCCTTAATGGTCAGTTCTTTGCATTTGACGACAGGTCTTCAACATTGGCCTTCGATTGGGTGATTCCACAAGTGTTCGACCTCAACTTCATTATCACATTCATTGATTGTACTGTTGTACCTTGAGGGCCATTGTCATTATTGGCGGTTTCTCTCGTACCTGTTAATGGTCCACATCATTGGCCGATAATCAGGTGGTTTTCTAACATGTTCGACTAAAACATATTTATGCGCATGCTGGGATTTGTACATTGATCGAGTCGGGATGGAGCACAAGACCCTAAGTCTTGTCTATTATGGCTCAGGATTCATGGATTTTTATTTTATTCATGATTGTACACATGTTTCTACTATACAGATGGTTATGACCATACCGTGAGACTTAATACTTATGTTGATCCTTATTATCTGGATGGTTGCGCCCATACCATGGATCTCTTTATTATAGTCTTCATCATCTGGATGGTTGCATCCATGTCGTGGATTCATGTCTTAATATCAAATATGTATATGTATATGCATCTTGATTTGAAGGTCTCATGACAATGTGCATCTTCGTCCTGGCCAAAGCTCGTAAAGCATTTCACCCATTACTCCTTGTTCTACCTTCATGCTTTAGGGAGCATCTGTTACACAGTATTTTATCATGCCTCCTGCACTTCCCTATGACATACCCTGAGGTGCTCGAAACATGATCATTATACAATATACTCATCAATGTATACAGCTTAGAGCCCTCCTTTAAATTTGCCTGGAAAATATCTAGAGCTTTCCTTGAAGAAATAGCTCATGAAACCCTAAAATGAGAATCATCACCCTTATGAAGCACAAAACCACGATGATCACATGTTGCACCTTGTTAAGATAGCGATGGAATCACTATGTTCTCTCTCATACTCGCGATGGTCTCAAAAAGGAAGTTTTCCCAAAGAGGATGAGAAGCTTCGTGATCTAGAAGCTTCCAAAGCGGTGAGCTGGAGAGGGTTTCACATAGATGAGGTCGAATCCTCCTAATCTGACCTCTTGGTCTCATCCCTATGAGCTACCTCCTTGAGATATGGGCATCATCCTATCTTTGGAGGAGGTCCAACTCCCTCTCCTAGCCTGTAAATTTCCCCTCTACCTTTCCCAAATGGTTGATCAACGTCCATTTGCACCCTTATTTTGAGCTTATGCTAGAGGCCATTCATTAGACTTGGAGGAGTGTTGCAGAGTTTCTTGGCTTGGACTTGGATTACCACTCAAGGAGAGCCTTTCAACATCAAGGCTATGGTTGTAAGCTTCCCCTTCATTCTTTAAATAATAATACAATTGCTGGTTCATCTTCCAAATATATATGTTCATGTATGTATTTGTTTGTCATTCCTTGATCAGCTAAATATATTATTATTGGATTTGCTATTGGTTTTGGTATGCTTTGTTGTCTCTTGGTTGTTTGTGCAGGTACATAAGTGCTTAAAAAAGTAGGAACAAGACCTTGACACAAGCAGTTCAAGGATTTCAACAAAGGGAATCTGATTAGCATCAGAGCAAGGTAGGCCTCCTCTCTTGTTTTATTTTTCAATCATAATCTAGGAAGATGTCTAGTTGATTGTCCTCTCAAGTTGCTAGACCCACTCATTGGGCTAGAGGGATCATCTATGTTCGTAGAGAGGATTAACCTTGACAACAGGGGGAAAGTGGGAAGCCCTAGCATTGAGCCACATTCAAATGAAAGTGACCATGGTGCAACAGATGGCAGGGCTAACAGAGGTTGGGGCTTGCACATGGCCTTAGCCTACTGCCGCATGGAAACCAAAGCAACCAGGGGTGGAGCTTTAGTGGGAATGCGGCCTCTGGCCCGCACCCCTGGCCATATTAACCTCCATACGAACAAAATTGAAGGTGGAAGTTGGGGCCATGGTGCCCAACTAGCTATCCTATATTTTGCACCAATTGTGACGAGATTCACACCAAAAAAATGCACATTTTTCACTTGGCAGACCCGCCAAAGGCAAGTTTCATTGCCTAGTTAGCGAGTTTTTGGCATTTTGCAGGATAGATAGCAGAGAAATGGAGAAAGAATTCTAACCTAGTCATTTTTCAGCCTCTTTAAGCCCATGAAGAGCCTACACAGGTGTTTTTGGGTGTTTTAGACATAATGTAGCATTATTTTTGTGATTTGAGGATTGTATGTTGATGTAATTTACATTTTGAGCATATAATATAAAGGGTTAACATTGGAAGTTGGACTCGGAGACGTAGCCCAGGAGGGTGAACTCCATCATCAAATTGTTGTTTGTGTGATGTTGCATATGGTATATTTTCTCTATTTTAAATCTGCAAAACTTAACTGAAAATACTAAGTTTATGTGCTTTTGCAATTTCGATCCATTTCCCACAAGACATAAACTAGCTTGCAAACATTTTCAAGAAACATTTGAATTTTTAATTTTAGATGATGAGTGCCATATATCTAGTATATTTTTCTGGTGATCTCCTCTATGTGTGGGGAGCTCCAACATGCTCTGGAACATCTTGTACCAATATGTCTACCTCTCTGGTTCTCTTCCTCCCTTCTCTAGAAGTTTGTGTGTGAGTGGGTGCATCCACTCGATTTGTTCTTTTCTCCTCCATATGTGGATACTCCATAACATCTTATGGATCTATCTAGGGCTCCTCCTTCGATGGAATGGTCAGATATCACTCTAGAGAGCTTCTCATAGCCTTTTCCTCATCAAATCCAACATCTGTTCTCATCACAATCATCCTAAGTGAAGGCATGTACACCCAGTAGATCTAAGGTGTCTCGATGTATCCAACAAAGATTCCCCTCTCTGCAGTAAGCTCCAACTTTTTTTTGCTATCTTTTGAGACATGAAAAAAGATCATGTATCAAAAAATGTGAATGTGGGATACATCTAGCTTCCTCCTAGAAAAAGTCTCTTCCGGTTTGATCATTCCAAGAATATTGAGAGGGCTCGTGTTCTGCAAATAAATAGTTGTATTGCATGATTTTTCCCACAAGTATAGTCACAATCCCTGATCATGCGACATTGCTCTTGTAACCCCTACAATGCTTTTATGTTTCCTCTCTGCAATCTTATTTTGTTTTGGGTTGTGAGGTGCAATCAACTCCCTTCTAATACCCTCCTTGGCACATAGTTATTTGAAGGCATTACAGACATAATCTCCTCCATTATCACTTCTCAGATATTTCTGTCCAGTCCCATTTTCAACTAAGGCTTTAAATTCAACAAACTTTGAATAAACCTCATCTTTTTCTTCATAAAATAGATCCAACGTTTGCGGGAAAAATCATCTACAAAAATCACATAGTACCTGTGCTTTTCAATTGGGATTATGAAAAATGGTCAACAGACATTTGAGTGAACTCGGTCCAATATGGCTCCAACTCTGTTATCTCAGGCCTTGAAGGAGGATTTAACATATTTTCCAAGAGTGCATCCCTTGCACACATCATGTTGATCAAGGTTGCATGTTGTAAGTCCAGTGGTGATCTGTTGCATTATTTTCAAAGCTCCATAGTGTAGGTGTTCCACGTGCTTATGCCAAATATTTCTAGCATCTTGGCCTTGAACATGTTTAGCTTTTCTACTCAATGCAATGCATGCATCCACCTCTAGCTAGTATAGGTGTTTAACCCGAACACCAATCTTTTTTACTCGTTCAGTAGCAACATGCTTCAGATAAGCTTTCCCCTTACTAAATACCACATCATATCCACATTCTTCAAGTATAGCTACAGAAACTAAATTTTTCTTCAGACCAGGCACATACATTACATTATTTAGGTGAAGTTGGGAGCCTTACTCCCTCTTAAAGGTGACAGTGCCAATCCCCTTGGTAATATACCTTCCATCATCTCTAAGTTCTTTGTGTAATTGTAGGTCCTTCTCCTCCAGACTGCTAAAGAACTCCTTACTTCATGCAATATGAAATAAAGCACCAGAATCTAAGTACCATGCACTACCTCATACAATACTTTCCATGCATGCAATGAGTGTGAAATCCAACTTGAATTTTGATGTGAGAGCATCACCTCCTCTTGCTCCTGCAAGATTATTCTTGGGTTTCTTGTGCGAATACTTGGTTGCATGGTGTCCATATTCATGATAGTGAAAACATTTAAGTTTACTAAGGTATTTCTTCTTGCAGTGGTTCTAGCTAGATTTTTCCTTTCCTTAGGCCTTCTTTCCTTTGATTGTTAGAGAAAAAAATTCTTCTTCCTAAGATTTGGATGTGACACCATCTCTAGTGTTTCTTTTGATCTCCTTATGCACCAAATCAGACCAAAGTCTCTCCCAATCTAGTAGCATGTCTCTTCCATTAACTGAATTTCGATAGGTATGCCAGGACTTCGAAAGGCCAAGCAGTGCTAAGCTTACAAGTTCAAATGATGCCACATTTTCTCCTACTCCTCCAAGTTCATCTCGAACATGAGTGAATCTGGATAGGTATTGAGTAATGGTTTCATTTTTTTGCATGTGAATGTTCCTTAGTTTTTCTCTCAATGCCAATTTCCTGGCATCGCTGCTGCTCTGGAATAGATTTGTGAGATTTTTCCACATTGAAAAAGGAGTCTCCTTCCCATGCAAGTTCGAAACCTCATGATATCTAACACCCTCCAGAATAATCATCCTGGTCTTTGTGTGCCTTTCTTCCACTAAGCAAATGCTTGTGCATCTGATGTTGTTGGTTTTGGAATATCAATTTGTGTGTATTCCATACTCCATTGTCATCCAAGATAGCTTCCATCCTAAATTTCCAAGAACAAAAATTTGATTTCCCTCTAATGAATACTCAAGCCTCAATCCATTGAAAGACATTGTTCTTGCACTTAAGAAGATCTGCACCAAAAACTCTACAAATCGAAATTTTTCTTATAGAATATCTCGAACCTAATTTCTATGTATTCTTTAATAGCTTTGATACCATGTAGAAATAGCTCGAAATTTGTAGCTACTAATGAATTCAAACTAAAAACAATAAACACAAATTTCTTCTACACAATTTGCGGAAAGGAAAACACACAACAGAAACACATGCAATAACATGCAACCATTAAATCACAATGAACACTATATTTTTCCTAGGGAACCCAACTGGGAACAACCCTCCTCTATTTTGTATTGAATAAGATGAGAATATGGATCTATTACAATGTATGCTTCAATCTTTGAAGCTACACCTGCACTACAATACTAATCTCTTTCTCTCTGGCCTGCTCTGACTAACACTTAGCCAAAATAGGCCTCAGAATTCCTCTTATTTCCTTGCATAAATATAGAAGGAATTGATCACTTGCTCCAATACAAAACCTCTACACTCAACTAGTATACAATTGACAATTACAATGTACCTTTTCCTCCACCTCAACTAGGCAATTCAAATTCCATGCATGAATAGGGCTATTTTTTAGTAAATTGATCAGTTAACTGAGAAATCAATGAGTTAAAAACATTTAAACTACTCAATTGAACTCCTACTAACTCTATTCTAGACTCGAGTTCAAATAACTAAGTTTAACTATAACTCCACTAGGTTGCTAGATTTTAGCAATCAACCCATGCACAACTCTACATCTGGCCTACAAACTCGAATTCACTAATTTAACTGAGTGATTTAGTTGTCATTTTTTTAATTACAACTCAAGTCATCCTGCTGACGTGAAATTTCAAATTTCGACATTTGACTAAGACATAAATCAAATAAAATATTTTCTTGCTTCAATTTAACATTAATAAAATATAAATATAATGTATTCATTAATCTTTATAAATCAAATATCATTTAAAAAAATAACCAATATATATATAAACCACACTTCAATTACACTTCTTCTCTATTTTCTTTAATCCAATCATACTATATATATATATATATATATTATATATATATATATATATATATAATCCATTTTAATTCAAGGTTTTTCCTACACTTACAAGTTCACTCTTCTACTATTTCTTTAATCCAATCATACTATTTCTTCTTCTTTTTTATTAAGTGTTTATAAACCATTTCACATTTATGTCTCGAGACAATTCATAATTTGTGTTTTAAAGTACGACAAAACAAACACAATGCTATATGACATTTAGTCTGCATACTAAAGTTTTAGTCACACTTTGAATATTGTGTTTTTATAAGTTAAAGTTCTTCTAAACCATTCACATTTGTTTTTTTGAGTCAACTCATGATTTGTATTTTAAAGTACAACAAAACAAACGCAATGCTACATGATACTTACTTTACATAATAAAGTTTTAGTCCCACTTTGGATATAGTATTCTTCAAGCTTACTAGATTTTTTAAGCTTTCGTTTTTCTCTCTTATGCTAGTTGTCATTAAGAAGGTAGCTTTCATAAGCATTAATGGGTTAAATTAATTAGATTAATTAAATATTTAACTAGATTTTATGGTTGGAAAAGAGTTCTTTTTATTAAAAGGTGTGATGGAATAGTTTCTTCATATTAATGATAATAAAAACTAACATAGGTATATCCTAATTCCAACTCTAATGAGAAGAGGATTAAAATTTATGGATTTGATAAGTCTTAGCACATAATAGAGTTGTAGTTAAGATGGATCTCTCCTATTTGATCTACATCAAAAGAAACCAGAAAATAAAAAGGGAAAAACCAAATGCAATGTTGGGATTCCTAACTAACTTTCTTGGTTTATCCATATCATAAGAAACCTATAATCCAAGATGACAAAAACAAATACAATAAATTATGGTGAAGATAAAGTTTCATGATTATTTTTGGAAGGATTTAAATTACAATTATTGATATTCGGAAGGAATTCAATTGCATTTAATTGGACAAAGTGGAATCTAAGAAGGTTTTTGTTAAGTAGCTTTTGTAATCTTTTTTTTTTCCAGAAGAAAGATCAGTGTATATTCTATTAATCTTTCACAAGATTTACAGAGTTTTTAGGAAAATAAGCCTGTGGAATTGTGCGTAGTAAGTCATCTGCCATACTGATAGTTACTAGTTCTCCAAATATCAATCATAGTTGTCATTACAAATATATCCCACCCTGAACAAGCAATAAAACTCCATATGAGCCAAAAAAAACTTCGCTTTCACAAAATCTATAGCCAAATTCAGAGATCATGAAAGGAAAAAAGGAATTGGGAAAACCATTAGCTCCATGGGAAGGATCCAGAGCTAATTTGTCTTCCCCACTAATGAGTTCCTATATGTATGTATGTAGTCTATATGCTCCATTAGCTCCATGGGAAGGATCTAAAGCTAAATTTTGTAATCTCTATGTATGTATCTTTCTTTACCTGATAACATATGAAGACATCTACTAAAATGTCATCTTACAATCATAATTACAAGCTTAAGTTTTACATTTGTTTGTTTGTAAAGTAATCACTCTTTTAACATCATATGAATGGTTAGCATTGCTCCATTAGTAGTTCTCTTCCAAAAATGATGACCTAAATTTATGACAATTTATCCAACCTCTATCATTAATTAGTAAAAGTGATGGATGAGGACTTATAAAATCCATCCAATAACTTCCATGAACTTTCTCCTTCATTAATATGTGAGTGGCAGATATGATATCTCTCTATATATTTACTAGTTGTTGAAAGACCATCAATCCACAGTTACAATCTTGAACTTTCTACTTCATTAATATATGACTGGTAGATATGAGAGCTCTCTCTATATTTACTAGCTCTAGAAAGAACATCAATCCATATCACAAACTTTCAAATAAAAATTCAATCATTATCACTAGAACAAATATATATAAAAAAAAATAGATAGAGATGGATACAATTGTATAAAACTAATGATATATTAAAATGGGGCTAATTATTTGAGTATTACTAATTAATTATAAAATCATATAGTAGACCAAGCCTTGCAATTTACATAAGTAGTCCACTTTAGTATTTATTAAATTTAGAGGCAAAAAAGTAATTGAACATCAATCATAATCAAAGATGATTAAGTACTGAAAATCAACTTACATTACATTCAAAAATCTTTCAACGCCAATAAAGAAATTAAATTTGTACATAAGAAAACATAGACTTCATCCATGTTCCCTGATTAACAAAATTAAACAAATGGCAATATTAGTGAGATAAACTCTAAACTCAATAACTTGGAAATCACTAAAAATACTAAAATAGCATGATCATACTAGATATCTCAATAATAGATAACAACTTATGGATAAGTTTCCTTTCTTCCTGTTGAGGCCTCAGAAATCGCTACCACAACATCGGGGATAACCACCCGGTTCGGACCTTGGTACAGCTCCTTTTCCGTTTGGAATGGTGGCTCCGACTGGAGATAACGGGACCAGTTTCCCGATAATGAAATAAAAGGGATGGATGGGTGATGAATAGATTGCTTAAATGATAGGAGACTAGCTTATTCTATTGACAAAAATAGGGAAACTAATACTAATCCCGGGAACAACTTATTCATTCAGAATGTAGTGTTAAATAATCTTTATCTATTTATCAGGCATATAGATGACTCTGTAAAATAAATAAAAGATGTTCAATCATTCAAAGATTGCTTCACATGAATATTCACAATGAAGCGATAAATACAAATTACTACATTCACTGTTCATATCATCGATACATATATATGTCTGAAAGGAAAGCATGCAATAAACAACCAATAGTGGAATGCATAAGGAATGCTATGAAAAACACATATATATATAAGCGATAATAGCAAGAG